>JAWNZC010000030.1:550000-597500 GCA_035771165.1 Paragorgia papillata | reverse complement strand
GGAGGAAGGAAAGGGAGGGAGGGAGGGAGGGAAAAAGGAAGGAAGGAAGGAAGGAAGGAAGGAAGGAAGGAAGGAAGGAAGCAAGCAACGATAAATGTTCTCACCATAGTCTGAATCATATTCATTCGTCGACCTCTCATGGCAGTCACTTGACTAAAGACATCGATGGAGTCGATCAAACCTTTCTCAAACTTTTCAAGAATTGAATCAATGGCCAAAAACACTCCAGTTCTACCAACACCAGCGCTGGATAAAAAGAAAAACACCACCAATATAATCACAATCATCACCACCATCAACATCAACACCACCATCACCACCACCATCATCATGACTACCATCATCACCATCGTCACGACCATGATCATGACTACCATCAACACCACCATCATCATCACCTCAACTATCACTATTACCATCATCATCACCACCACCATCATCATCACCACCAAAACCATCATCACTATCACCAGCACCATCATCACCACCACTACCATCATCACCATCATCATCGTCACCATTGCCACTACCATCATCACCACCATCACAACCATGATCATCACTACCATCGACACCACCACCACCATCACCACCACCATTCATTATACCATCATCATCCCAATCACAACCACCATGATCACCATCACCATCTTACCTGCAGTGAACAATAATCGGACCAGATTGTTTCAAGTGATTTGTTCTAAAGTGTCTTCGGAAAGCCAGCAGTTGAGTGGGGTACCTAGGAACACCATGGTCAGGCCAGGATACAAAATAATAATGCTTCACTTCGCGTTCTTCATCGTCCTGGTATTTAATACAAGTGAGCACAAAAACAAAAAACAATTAGCAATTTCTTCCAAACTGATAAAATAACTTAAGTTGATTTGTAAAAACCTTACTCTTTTAATATGAAATGTGTGTGTCTTGTGGCAAGCAAATTCCTCGGTCTTAACCAGCGTGACTTCGATTTCTCCGTACTTTTCACTTCCTTGGTCAGGCCAGTACTTTTCACATTTAGGCTGAAATGTTTTGTTAAGATACAGTTATGATAGCAAGTGAATTAAAGTGGGTCTGCAAAGCTATCTGTGAGTCAGTCAGTCAGTCTGTCTTTCTGTCTGTCTGTCTGTCTGTCTGTCTGTCTGTCTGTCTGTCTGTCTGTCTGTCTGTCTGTCTGTCTGTCTGTCTGTCTGTCTGTCTGTCTGTCTGTCTGTCTGTCTGTTTGTAACTTGATAAATTGCACTTTATATTAAATTTATATTTTACATTGTAAATATTATTAGAAATATGTTCTATATACGGCTTTCATGGAAAGAAGTTTTGTAACTTATGAAACTACCGAGTTTTAAATAAAGGTGAATCAATCAATCAATCAATAAATCAATCTGTCTGTCTGTCTGTCTGGCGGTGTGTGTGTGTGTGTGTGTGTCTGTCTGTCCGTCCGTCCGTCCGTCCGTCCGTCCGTCCGTCCGTCTGTCTGTCTGTCTGTCTGTCTGTCTGTCTGTCTGTCTGTCTGTCTGTCTGTCTGTCTGTCTGTCTGTCTGTCCTTCTGTCTGTCTGTCTGTCTGTCTGTCTGTCTGTCTGTCTGTCTTTCTGTCTGTCTGTCTGTCCTTCTGTCTGTCTGTCTGTCTGTTTCACCTTTCCAAGCTCCACCAATGATGTCACCATCACTATAGAATACGTTTGCTGTTCCCAAACCATTCTCCACATATCATCTATAGTAACGGCTTTGGGTCCTAGGAATAAAACAAATGAAATATATAAAAAAATTAATAGAAGTTAGATCCTTAATATTTTTGTGAAAAATGGCTGACGAAGAGTCCCTTACCTTGACTTGCAATGTATGAATTTGGTTCAATTCCCTAAATTAAATAAATGAATAAATAAAGAAAGTATATTATTTTAGAAAACTTATAGATACCAAACGCTTAATACATTACACCAAGACACATCACACCACATTACCACATGCACTGCATGTATACGTACAACTCATCATTTTAACTACATCTCATGTACAAACGCTACAACTTAGGAGCGCATATGACTATGAATTTACAACCTAAGCTCTCCATCTGAGCCTCAGTGGCTCAATGGTTATAGCGTCTAACTGGTCATTAGAAGGTTGAAGGTTTGATCTTTGTCTGGGGCTCAGAAACATTTTCTGAGTATTTGAGCTTGATGAACGACTACCAAACGTCTGTTCCATTACACCAAGCTTTCAAACCTACCACATGCACTACATGTATACGTACAACTCATCATTTTAACTACATCTCATATGGAAACGCTACCACTTAGGAAACACATATGACTATGAATTTACAACATTAGCTCTCCATCTGAGCCTCAGTAGCTCAAATGGTTAGAGCGTCTAACTGGTCATTAGAAGGTTGAAGGTTTGATCCCTGTCTGGGGCTCAGAAACGTTTTCTGAGTATTTGAGCTTGATGAACGTCTACCAAACGACTGTTCCATGACACCAAGCTCACAAACGTAACAAATACGTGTTTTTGAGTGGTAAAATGTTTGTATATTTCTAGGAGATCTCATCGCAATTCTTCGAAGAGTGCCATGGATGTTGACAAGGATAATGCTGGGTTAAGGATTAAGACCTAATCAAACGAGAACGCAAGTCATCGCAAGTTAGCTTACGATGACTTGCAATGCCACCAGTCAAACGCCGGCACAAGTCGTCGCAAATTCTGCACTTCCCCTAGTTCCCACGCCTTTTCGCAAGTTCTCGTGGCGACGGAGCACGAAAGCCTTGCATCGACTTGTGTCTTGTGTTCAAACAACCCGCAAGCTCTCGCAAGTTGAAGAAAACTTGCGATGAAATTTGAACAAGATCAAATTAGTCGCAAGCTAACACAACGTGGTTAAGCACCACAAGTGATCTCAAGCTGGTGGTCAAACGGGCTTTACATTACACCAAGCTCGCAAACGTACCACATGCACTACACACGTAAAAATCTCACAGCTTGTCAACAGGATGTGTTCGCAACAGGCTTGTAGCAAGGCTGGGAACAAGTTGTAACATTGCTGTTCATTCAAGAAGCTGCTACAACCTTGTTAGCATCAACCTGTTAACAACTTGTTGAGTGCAGAGCGGTAACAGGTTGTTGGAACAACTTGTCATCAGTCTGTTGGAGTCATCAGCCTCGTTACAAGTTGTTAACAACCTGTTACGGACATGTTAAACAGACTGGGACAGCCAGTGCGAACACATGACGGTGACAGCCTGTTGAACAGCCTTGTAACAACTTGCGTGTTACTTGTGTACATGTATACGTACAACTCTTAAGCCCCGCACAGACGACCAAGTTTTCCTTGACAAGTGTTTCCTTGACAAGTTTTATTTGTTCGTGTGCACGACACAAATTGACAAGTTTTTCCTTGACAAGGAGCTTTGTTCAAAAGCTGGTCATGCCAGCTTTTGAACAAGAAAAATTGTTCGTGTGTATAGACGTCAAGGAAACCTTGACAAGATATTGCACAGTACGTCATTGGGCACTCATCTCCGAAGCTCATTACGTGATCATTGTCGTCAAGGAAAACTTGTCCAACCGTACACACGAGCAATTATAACTTGTCAAAGAAATTTGTTGGAGAACATTTGTTCATCGTACACACGAGCAAGGAAAGCCACCAAGGAACTTGTCAAGGAAAACTTGGTCGTCTGTGCGGGGCTTTAAGATAATCCCTAAACCACTTTAACTCACATCAATAAAGCTGGCATTAATATAATCACTATTTTCGTCGCCTGAAAGAACTACTCGTGAATGGTCATCTAAGAAAAACAAAAAAAAGTCATTTATTCAGTATTTTTAAAATTAAACTTTTGTTTTCTTTTTACATCATTTTGAGTATTTTTATTACATAAGATAAAATAAATCAAACGGAATAAAAATAGCAATAAAAAGAATTTAAAAGTATCGAATTATTCTTTGTTCTTACAAGTAACAATGTTTCCATATCGATTGTTCTTCTTGTTCAAAGGTCTCTTAGCAATATCCCAACTTGCTACAGAAGTTCTAGGCAATTCCTGTAAAGATAAAGGATTTTAATAATTCATTTTAACTACAAACATATTAGTGTGTAGGCCGTGCTGTGTAGGCAGTGTTTTGGATAGAGCAAAGTGAAAAGATGGTAAACTGCTGAGATTAGTTTTAATAACGAAATACTGACGTTTCAAGCAGAGCCCTTCATCAGAGTAAAAAGTAGAGTGCTGTGTAGGCAGTGTTTTAGATAAAGCAAAGTCAAAAGATTGTACACTGCTGAGAATAGATTTGATAACAAAATACTGACGTTTCAAACTGTCGTTGTCGTTGTCGTTGTCCCTGTCCTTGTCCATGTCCCTGTTCCTGTCCTTGCCCTTGCCCTTGTCCTTGTCCCTGTCCCTGTCCCTGTCCCTGTCCCTGTCCTTGTCCTTGTCCTTGTCCTTGTCCTTGTCCTTGTCCTTGTCCTTGTCCTTGTCCTTGTCCTTGTCCTTGTCCTTGTCCCTGTCCCTGTCCCTGTCCCTGTACTTGTCCCTGTCCCTGTCCCTGTACTTGTCCCTGTCCCTGTCCTTGTCCCTGTCCTTGTCCTTGTCCTTGTCCTTGTCCTTGTCCTTGTCCTTGTCCTTGTCCTTGTCCTTGTCCCTGTCCCTGTCCCTGTCCCTGTCCCTGTCCCTGTCCCTGTCCCTGTCCCTGTCCCTGTCCCTGTCCCTGTCCCTGTCCCTGTCCCTGTCCCTGTCCCTGTCCCTGTCCCTGTCCCTGTCCCTGTCCCTGTCCCTGTCCCTGTCCCTGTCCCTGTCCCTGTCCCTGTCCCTGTCCCTGTCCCTGTCCTTGTCCCTGTCCTTGTCCTTGTCCCTGTCCCTGTCCCTGTACTTGTCCCTGTCCCTGTCCCTGTCCTTGTCCCTGGCCTTGTCCTTGTCCTTGTCCTTGTCCTTGTCCTTGTCCTTGTCCTTGTCCTTGTCCCTGTCCCTGTCCCTGTCCCTGTCCCTGTCCCTGTCCCTGTCCCTGTCCCTGTCCCTGTCCCTGTCCCTGTCCCTGTCCCTGTCCCTGTCCCTGTCCCTGTCCCTGTCCCTGTCCCTGTCCCTGTCCCTGTCCCTGTCCCTGTCCATGTCCCAGTCCCTGTCCATGTCCCTGTGCTTGTCATTGTCCCTGTCCCTGTCCTTGTCCCTGTCCCTGTTCCTGTCCCTGTCCCTGTCCCTGTCCCTGTCCCTGTCCCTGTGCTTGTCCTTGTCCCTGTCCCTGTCCCTGTCCCTGTCCCTGTCCCTGTCCCTGTCCCTGTCCCTGTCCCTGTCCCTGTCCATGTCCCAGTCCCTGTCCATGTCCCTGTGCTTGTCATTGTCCCTGTCCCTGTCCCTGTCCCTGTCCCTGTCCCTGTCCCTGTCCCTGTCCCTGTCCCTGTCCCTGTCCCTGTCCCTGTCCCTGTCCCTGTGCTTGTCCTTGTCCCTGTCCCTGTCCTTGTCCTTGTCCTTGTCCCTATCCTTGTCCCTGTCCTTGTCCCTATCCCTGTCCCTGTCCTTGTCCCTGTCCCTGTCCCTGTCCTTGTCCTTGTCCCTATCCTTGTCCTTGTCCTTGTCCCTATCCTTGTCCTTGTCCTTGTCCTTGTCCTTGTCCCTGTCCCTGTCCCTGTCCTTGTTGTCCTTGTACCTCGTATTCCTTTTTAAACTCCTCTTCCTCATTAGCTTTCATTTCGTTAACATAATGAGCAAATTCTGCTATAGCTATGGGAATATGAGCTTTCTTGGGGGAAACACCTGCACAAAAAAGGCCAAATAAATAAATTAACAAGACGCCTGCTCAGGCGTTCACGCGGACTACTGATTTCTGACAGCTTGGCGTAGCCTGTGCGTACTCTAGCAAGACTATATGGCAATGGATAATTGCATAGATTTTGACAAATTAAATCTATGGTCTTGTATGAACTGCAGCAGTGCAGGAAGCGCCGACCGTTTGCTAATGTAATAATGTAAACAACAAGGCCATTTTTTCGAAAAGTAAACAACGGATCTAATATATTTGGTAGACAAAACCTATAGTGTCGGATTCGGCAGATTCAAGTATTCGGTGTTTATTATTATACTTGCATTTTGTAGTTGTTGGACTAAGCAGCAAGGCCAGGGCCAACATGTTTCGAAATAGCTCGTCATATTTTACGTACCATCCTGGACAAAAGTGCTTGGGACACCATGCGAAAATCGTCAAAAAGAGTGGCCCAACAATTTTGCCAGGATTGTCTGAAAATGATGAATTTATAAGTTTTCAATAAAACACAGCTTTTTAACTTTGTAACATTGCAAAAGATATACAGTTTAATAATAAAGAGCCTCCGTCTCTGCTCCCCCTTACCCCTTCAATGGGGAAGGGTTCACTGGAGCAGAGTCTCTGCAGAGTTCCCACCGGCACCTGTACCACCCGCACGAGTGCTCTTATTTAATTTGCATATTCAACAAACCTTCTATACTCCACAAACAATCTGTTGTTCATGCATGTGGGAGCGTATTTGTATTATTTTGGAAAAAACTGCGCAGAATCGCGGCGTCAAAATTGTTTTTTTCTTTGATTGTAGGTCTACCGCTAAGAACGCAGTTTCAGTAGAGATATCGCCTACACGCGTAAAAACGCACAACTTGTTCACGGTTGTCAACAGGCGTGAACAATGTTGTGCTGCTCGCCGTGAACAAGTTGTCAGCAAGTTGTTCACTTATGGTTCGAACAACTTGTTCACGGATAAATCAACAGTCATGAACAAGTTGTTCCAACAACAAAATAACAACGATGAACAACAATGTTACAACACTGTTGAACATGGTTGATGTATCAACACGTTCTTCGGTTGTTACAACATGCGTGAACAACGGTTGTTGTTTCATCAAGTTGTAACAACTTGTTGAAACAATGATGAACAATGTTGTTCATTTATCAATGTTGTTCACATATGTCAACAAGTTGTTACAGCATTGTTCAGGCAACAATGCTGCAACAAAGATTTTTACGCGTGTAGTTTATGATCCTCTCAATCTTCATGCTTATTGAATCAACATACCAGTTTCATTCGAGTAGACCACATCGTTTGAAGCATTATTTACCCTGACCACAGGCTCGCCATCAGGATTATCCATGACATTTTCAAACGCAACAACTACTTCAGCATTATCCTTGTCAACATCTATGGCGCTCTTCGAATAATTGCGATGAGATCTCCTAGAAAAATACAAACATTTTACCACTCAAAAACACTTCTCAGTAACACGTTTTTCTAACGTGAGGTGTGATACGTATACATGTAGTGTATGTGGTACGTTTGAGAGCTTGGTGTAATGGAACAGACGTTTGGTGGACGTTCATCAAGCTCAAATACTCAGAGTTAGAGTTAGAGAGTGGGAGAGTGAAAGTTAGAGAGTTAGAGAGTTAAAGAGTTAGAGAATTTGAGTGAGAGTTTGAGTTAGGGAGATAGAGAGTTAGGGAGATAGAGAGTTAGAGTGTTAGAGTGTTAGAGTGTTAGAGTGTTAGAGTGTTAGAGTGTTAGAGTGTTAGAGTGTTAGAGTGTTAGAGTGTTAGAGTGTTAGAGTGTTAGAGTGTTAGAGAGTTAGAGCGTTAGAGCGTTAGAGCGTTAGAGCGTTAGAGCGTTAGAGCGTTAGAGCGTTAGAGCGTTAGAGCGTTAGAGCGTTAGAGCGTTAGAGTGTTAGAGTGTTAGAGTGTTAGAGAGTTAGAGTGTTAGAGTGTTAGAGTGTTAGAGTGTTAGAGTGTTAGAGAGTTAGAGCGTTAGAGCGTTAGAGCGTTAGAGCGTTAGAGCGTTAGAGCGTTAGAGCGTTAGAGCGTTAGAGTGTTAGAGTGTTAGAGTGTTAGAGAGTTAGAGTGTTAGAGTGTTAGAGTGTTAGAGCGTTAGAGCGTTAGAGTTAGAGTTAGAGTTAGAGTTAGAGTTAGAGTTAGAGTTAGAGTTAGAGTTAGAGTTAGAGTTAGAGTTAGAGTTAGAGTTAGAATTAGAGTTAGAGTCAGAGTTAGAGTCAGAGTTAGAGAGTTAGAGAGTTAGAGAATTAGAGAGTTAGAGAATTGGAGAGTTAGAGAGTTGGAGAGTTGGAGAGTTAGAGAGTTGGAGAGTTAGAGAGTTAGAGAGTTAGAGAGTTTAGAGAGTTAGGTAGTTAGAGAGTTAGAGAGATCAAGCCTTCAACCTTCTAATGACCAGATAGACACTCTAACCATTGCGCAACTAAGTGGTAGCGTTTGCATATGAGAAGCAGTTCAAATGATAAGTTGTACGTATCCATGTAGTGTATGTGGTACGTTTGTGAGCTTGGTGTAATGTAAGGCGCTGTTTACATGAAGAGGACTAACAGTCCAATCGGATCGAAAAACGCGAGTGAAGTCAATCCAGGCACATGTTTACATGGAGAATCCGATCTGCTTGGAACTTTGTTTTCGTTTTTGGAACACTATTTTCTGTGCTTCCCTCAATGTCTGCCATTTAGCACGACACGCACTAACTTCACTCATACGTATCAAGTCATTTTCAAGTCAAACCGTGTTTAGATGAATCAGATTGGAGAAATTCAAGTCGATCCTTGCCTGAATCTTAAGTCAATCCACTCCACTGCGCGGATTGACTTCAGCCATCCGTTTCGATCAGATCGGAAACTTTCAATCTTCTTCATGTAAACACAACAAGGAGAAACAACATGCGAGATTTGATTTGAACACTCAATCCGCTTCATGTAAACACCAAACAGGGTCGAACAGACGTTTGGTATACGTTCATCAAGCTCGATTACTCAGAAAATGTTTCTGAGCCCCAGGCAGTGATCAAACCTTCGACCTTCTAATGACCAGTTAGACGTTCTAACCATTGAGCTACTGAGGCTCAGATGGAGAGCTAAGGTTGTAAATTCATAGTCAATATGATAAGTTGTCTGTATACATGTAGTGCATGTGGTACGTTTGTGAGCTTGGTGTAATGGAACCGACGTTTGGTAGACGTTCATCAAGCTCAAATACTCAGAAAATGTTTCTGAGTCCCAGACAGGGATCCAACCTGCAACCATCTAATGACCAGTTAGACGCTCTAACCAGTCAAGCATTGAGGCTTGGATAAAAAGCGACGGTTGTAAATTCTGGAAGCACGGGTGGTGTGAGCTGTTAGCGCGCTGCCTCTCACTGCAGTCCAAAGTTAAGCCCGCTTGGATGGGGTTAGTACTTGGATGGGTGACCGCTTGGGAATAATGACTCCGTTCTCGAGCTTGCGACTCATGTGAGTAGAGTTGTAGTTGATCTCTTCTGTGCTTCGAGGGTTTTCTAGTTTTCCTCCCTCCGTCAAACAACACTTACATCTTAAGGTCTTTCTACACGGTACGATTGTCGGATACGATTGTCATCGTGATGTATGTGATTCAGCGCCAATCGTGTAAACGACGTTTTTCGACATTCACCATCGAATCATGAACAAGAATTGTGTCACGTACACAAAATTCCATACGCCAGAATGACAATCGTATACAACAATCCGTATCATGTAGATAGGCCTTTAGCTGTGATCCTAGAACCCAAACCGACTACGCGGCCAAGCTCGTGGCGGAAACGAAAGGCCTAGAAACTAGGCTACTGTGATTCGTGGTCTGAACTGTGTCGTATGGCGGCTGCTTGGAGCGCCTTTGATATGCCTCGACACGGCCACGTTGATCTGAGTCCTTCGTAATTCAACCACTGGCTGCGAGTAAGGATGGAAATAGCCCCAATGCTTTACCTTTAAACTCATAGTCATATGCGCTTCTTAAGTGGCCAGAGTTGGAAGAAAAGCTGCGGGTATGCGGATACCACCCGGAGGAAGGTTTACTTTAGTGAGGAAGGTTTAAAGTGAAAACACGTGAAACAACACATTCGGTAATCTGAGAAAGTTACAATTGATCAAGCAAGGTGTCGAGAAGAAATACGATTTGCAGCAAAACATTGGCTAACCAACAATTATGCAGCACTGGCAGTGGCAGCAGTTACATGCGTGAGACATGTACGCTGATGTCTGCTGTGATGTCTGTATCTTCGCAGCAGTCGAGGGTAGTTGGCAGGCTATCAGTCAGCAGCGGTCAGTTATTAGTAGCTATTGTAGTATGCCAAAGCTTACCTAGGAAAACCTAGAAAACCAAGGTACTGCAAAACTCACGCAGTATTTATGAACGTTGCAAAACACAAAATTCTCGCTATATATTTTGAGGAAGGTTATCTAAATTTAAAAACCCATCCGGAGGAAGGTTGAATACTTTTTCCAACTCTGTAAGTTGCAGCGTTTGCATATGACATGCAGTTAAATTGAAGTTATGTACATGAAAAGTGTTTGTATAAGAAGGAGGGGAGTTCATGTATCAGTTCTATAATTATATTTAGTTATTTGATTGTGGTAAGAAACTCTGTACAAACAATTGCTCTACCTTTTCCAAACTATAATTCCAACGATTACCAAAAGAATAACAGCTGCAGCCACAGCAACAATAATTGCAATTAAAGTACCATTGTCATTACCATCACCAGAAGGAGTGCCAACATCTCCATAAAATATAGAATTATCAAAGATTGCGCGTCAAATTTATTTATATTTGATTTATATGATACATGAAAACAATAGTAATATTTCCTTTCATCCCTACGCCAGTGGGTCTGTCTGTTCGTCAGTTCGTTCGTTGGTTCATTGGTATATCCTCACCATTACTATCACCACCACCATCATAATCACCACCATCATCACCGTCATCATCATCATCACCGTCATCATCAACATCACTATCACCATCATCACCATCATCATAATCACCATCATCACCATCATCATCACCACCATCATCATCATCATCATCACCATCACGACCACCATCACTATCATCGCCATCATCATCACCATCATCATCATCATAACTATCACCACCACCATCACCACTACTACCATCACCATTATCATCATCACCATCACAACTACTACCATCACCATCACCATCACCACTACTACCATCACGATCACCATCATTACCAGCACCATCACCATCATTACCATCATCATCACCATCAATCACCATCGCATTTCTATGTGAGTAATTATTCTTATAAAGATTACCTTTGGAAACACTAAATGTTTCGCTCCAATAAGAAGGAAATGGCGTCTAAAAAAAATTGTAAATAATATGATAAACCTATATTTCATTTTTCTGACAGATGCATTAAATCCTTTATTCAAATGATTGGTCGGTCGGTCGGTCGGTCGGTCGGTCTGTCTGTCTGTCTGTCTGTCTGTCTGTCTGTCTGTCTGTCTGTCTGTCTGTCTGTCTGTCTGTCTGTCTGTCTGTCTGTCTGTCTGTCTGTCTGTCTGTCTGTCTGTCTGTCTGCCTGCCTGTATGTTTGTCTGTCTAACGGTCTATCTGTTTCTCCGTCTCTCGCTTGCTCCTTCCCTCTTTTCCTCTCTCCTCCCTCACTCAATCTCCCATTGGTATCTTACTTCTGACGCGTCATAGTTGAACTGTGCAGCGCGATATACCAAATCCTGATCCAATACAACATTAGACTCAGACGCCCTTCTACGACGCTTTTTAGCATCAAAAAACTGAAGTGTGACATTCATTGTGTTTTCTTTAAAATCATCCACGTTGATCTCCATAGCAACGAAGGCCACATTGTCATCCTCCTTTTTAACCTCAGAAAATTTAACTAGTTCAATTTCTTCAGGAGGTGTTGGAATGGTGGACTCTGACTGAACTTGGAGGACTATCAACTTGACATTTCTTTACACGAAAAATACAAATAAAGTAAAGTGGAGTGGAGTGAAGAGAAATAAAGGGAAGTGAAGTGAAGTAGAGTGGAGTGGAGTAGAGTAGAGTTAAATAGAGTGGAGTGAAGCGAAGTGAGGTGAAGTGAGGTGAGGTGAGGTGAGGTGAGGTGAGGGGAGGGGAGGGGAGGGGAGGGGAGGGGAGGGGAGGGGAGGGGAGGGGAGGGGAGGGGAAGGGAAGGTAAAGGAAAGGGAATGAAGTGCAGTGAAGTGAAGTGAAGTGAGGTGAAGTGAAGTGAAGTGAAGTGAAGTGAAGTGAAGTGAAGTGAAGTGAAGTGAAGTGAAGCGAAGCGAGGTGAGGTGAGGTGAGGTGAAGTGAAGTGAAGTGAAGTGAAGTGAAGTGAAGTGAAGTGAAGTGAAGTGAAATGAAGTGAAGTGAAGTGATGTGAAGAGAAGTGAAGAGAAGTGAAGAGAAGTGAAGTGAAGTGAAGTGAAGTGAAATGAAGTGAAGTGAAGTGAAATGAAGTGGAGTGAAGTGAAGTGGAGTGAAGTGAAGTGAAGTGAAGTGAAGCTCATGAGGTAAGGTTCAAGACTTAAACTTACATTATCGCACTTTTTTTTGGTTTCCGCAATGTAACTGTGTAGCTTTCGTCGTTTTTTTCTGGCGGAGGAAGAGGTGCTGTAACAAGAAAATTGAAAGATTCACAGGAAACGATACGGTATGCCGAACTACAAAACCTCGATTGTGCTTCTATTACAATTGTCACCATGCAAACATTGTCAAATGCAAACATTGTCACCATACAAACATTGTCACCATGCAAACATTGTCACCATGCAAACATTGTCAAATGCAAACATTGTCACCATGCAAACATTGTCACCATGCAAACATTGTCAAATGCAAACATTGTCACCATGCAAACATTGTCAAATGCAAACATTCAAATAATTAATCATACCTGAATTTGTTGTTGTTGATGTTTCATTGCTTGCTTCACTTTTACCAGCTTGGGTAACAATCTCAACACTGATGTAATATGTCGTCTCATATTGTAGACCTTCAAGAAAGTAGAACAGAGAAGCAGGTGCCATTACATTGATAATGGAGTTGTTTGATTTCCGGAATGAAATAATATGATTTATTGCCATTTGATCTTTGGGTAAGGAAGGTTGCGTCCAAGATATCTTTAAACCATTAGTTCCATTGGAAACAATACGAGTGATCTGTGGAGCTAGAAGATATGACAGAACATCACAAGGTAAGATAATAATGTCTTTAGAATGTAAAGATAAAGATTCGAATTGTTAAATTTGGAATATACCAAGGACTTGTAAACACGGTGGCAAGCACATCTAAAGCACGTGTAAAGCGCTTGTAAAGCACGTATAAAGCACGTGTAAAACACATGTAAAGCATGTGTAAAGCACGTGTGACTCACGTGTAAAACACATGCGAAGCATGTGTAAAACACATGTAAAGCACGTGTTGAACACAGGTGAAGCACGTGTAAAGCACATTTGAAGCATGTGTAAAGCATATGTAAAGCACGTGTAAAGCACATGTAAAGCACATGTAAAGCACATATGAAGCACGTTTAAATACATGTGAAGCACGTTTAAATACATGTGAAGCACGTATAAAGTACCTCTGAAATACGTGTAAAGTACATGTGAAACACGTGTAAAGAACATGTCAAGCACGTGAAAAATACACGTGAACCACGTGTGAAATACATGTGAAGCACGTGTACAGTACATGTGAACCACGTGTAAAGTACATGTAAAGCACGTATAAACTACATGCAAAAACACGTGAATCATTTGTGAAAACTAAAATACCGGATTTTTTTAAACTTATGACAAAAAATGTATGCTAGCTGCTTTGTCCTTGAAAAAGGAGTAGTCCCTTCTATGATTATGAAAAAACAGCCACGAGATATTTTTCACGAGTAAAAAATGTCGTCGGCATTTCATTACCCGCAGGTCTTTTAAAAATCTTAACACTGTTACTCCAGTCTGTTGAGTAGTAGATATCCTAAAAAAAGATAATGTCACTTTGTTAGTCTTAAAGGGCAAATAGAAGGTTAAAAATGTATATATTTCATTCTTTTCTTCCGAGAAAGTGTTGGTACAACAGTAGTTAGCGCACATGTAGTAACACTGGATCAATGAGGGATGATCCTTACTGGACCTCTAGCTAGAGAGAACAGTTTAGATATGACTGATAGTGTTATACAGTATAAATAGAGTTAGTTTAGTTTACTCTGGTTTCCTTCTGTAGTAATACTGGATCAATGAGGAATGGTCCTTACTGGACCTCTAGAGAGAACAGTTTAGATATGATTGATAGGGTTTTCCAGTATAAATAAAGTTAGTTTAGTTTACTCCAGTTTCCTCCTGTAGTAACATTGGATCAATGAGGGATGGTCCTTACTGTACCTCTAGAGAGAACAGTTTAGATATGACTGATAGGGTTATCCAGTATAAATAAAGTTAGTTTAGTTTACTCCAGTTTCCTTCTGTAGTAACACTGAATCAATGAAGGATGGTTCTTACTGGACCTCTAGAGAGAACAGTTTAGATATGACTGATAGAGTTATCCAGTATAAATAAAGTTAGTTTAGTTTAGTAATACTGGATCAATGAAGGATGGTCCTTACTGGACCTCTAAGAAGAACAGTTTAGATATGACTAATAGGGTTATCCAGCCAGTATAAGTAAAGTTAGTTTAGTTTACTCTAGTTTCCTCCTGTAGTAACACTGGATCAATGAGGGAAGGTCTTTACTGGACCTCTAGGGAGAACAGTTTAGATATGACTGATAGGGTTATCCAGTATAAGTAAAGTTAGTTTAGTTTACTCTAGTTTCCTCCTGCAGTAACACTGGATCAATGAGGGATGGAGGCACTTTCTACACTTTTTATATAGATCAGAAAAGTCATTTACCTTGCTTTCAATAAATCTTAAGAACACTATATAATCCGTGTCTTCTTTTAATGGTTGATTGAAGTAACTTGCCGTGCTTAAGTTGTACCACTTTCCATCACCAATTACGAAAGGTTTTGAAAGCTCACTGGCGTTCAAACCAGCAGTAACGTAAGGAGCCGACGAGCCATTCATAAATGGTTTTATCTCGTTTGACTGGTATTCGTCAGTTGTTTTACTTGGAGTGTTAGCGGCTTGAACAATGACCAGTATTGATCTAAAAAAACAAATTATAATTATGATATTACAAAAACAACTCCCTAATAAAAGTAGCGTGCTGCGTAGGCAGTGTTGAAACAACAATCGAAATATAGTAAGGTTTGATATACTGCTGAAAAAGAGAACGTAGGAGCCTAAATGTCGCAATGATGACTCATGCAGCATTGCAGTTACAAGACAGAGGGGTGTTACACGCTGCAACGCGTTTATGCAATTTTCCAATGCGCGGATTTGGATTTCGATAAAAGCGGATATACTGGGAAGAGGCTCGATTGAGTGCCAAATCATAACAAAATATTGCGAGACAAGTTGCTGAAGGGGTGTTACACGATGCAATCAGGAGCGGACTGGCTACGTCAGAGGGCCGGTTTCCAAACCAAGTTAATTGTTGTGGGTCCGCATGTGTAGTCATTTTTTACAAAGATTTTTTCCAAATTAGGCTTTAAATAGTATATTAGTTTGTGAAAACATACATTAACGCTGAATGTAAAAATATGCATGGATTGTAAGGTCAAAGCCTGTTAAGGCCTGCGGGTTACCAATAAAAACAAAGGACGACGCATTTCCTTACGCATTCTTTCCCATGCGCTAACCACTTATCGACTATACAACATATATTTTAATATGATTGTAGATCAGATGTTTGAAGCGTTTCAAACTTTTTAGATCCACATTTTCTTTTTGGGTAATCTCAACCAATTGTAAAGAACGACTCTATATTAGGAGAAGATAAAAGGGAAGATTGGTCCACTTCCCTCCAACTCCGCGGACCCTAAACATTGTTCTCTTTTCAGAGGAGCTTCTTCTTGCAAGTCGACCACCTTTTTCTTATGCCTTTTTTGTGCACCACGTTTAATGGCTTTCAGAAAGTAGAACATGATTCAACTTTGTGCAACGATTGTTGCAACTTGTCTCGCAACGATTTTGGCCATTGCACAGCATGTTACACACTGCAATGATGCATGCAACTTGTCTCACAATGATCTTGATCATTGCACAGCATGTTACACACTGCAATGGTTCATGCAACTTGTCTCACAATGATCTTGATCATTGCACAACATGTTACATACTGCAATGGTTCATGCAACTTGTCTCGCAACGATTTTGACCATTGCACAGCATGTTACACACTGCAATGGTTAATGCAACTTGTCTCACAATGATCTTGATCATTGCACAGCATGTGACATACTGCAATGGTTCATGCAACTTGTCTCGCAACGATTTTGGCCATTGCACAGCATGTTACACACTGCAATGATTCATGCAACTTGTCTTACAATAATCTTGATCATTACACAGAATGTTACACACTGCAATGGTTCATGCAACTTGTCTCACAATGATCTTGACAATTACACAGCATGTTACACACTGCAATGATTCATGCAACTTGTCTCACAACGATTTTGACCATTGCACAGCATGTTACACACTGCAATGGTTCATGCAACTTGTCTCACAATGATCTTGATCATTGCACAGCATGTTACACACTGCAATGGTTCATGCAACTTGTCTCGCAACGATTTTGACCATTGCACAGCATGTTACACACTGCAATGGTTCATGCAACTTGTCTCACAATGATCTTGATCATTGCACAGCATGTGACATACTGCAATGGTTCATGCAACTTGTCTCGCAACGATTTTGGCCATTGCACAGCATGTTACACACTGCAATGATTCATGCAACTTGTCTTACAATAATCTTGATCATTACACAGCATGTTACACACTGCAATGGTTCATGCAACTTGTCTCACAATGATCTTGACAATTACACAGCATGTTACACACTGCAATGATTCATGCAACTTGTCTCACAACGATTTTGACCATTGCACAGCATGTTACACGCTGCAATGGTTCATGCAACTTGTCTCACAACGATTTTGACCATTGCACAGCATGTTACACGGTGCAATGGTTCATGTAACTTGTCTCGCAACGATTTTGACCATTGCACAGCATGTTACACGGTGCAATGGTTCATGCAACTTGTCTCACAACGGCATTGTGAGACAAGTTGCATGAAAAATTGCACCGTGTAACAGGGCCTTAACTAACTAACTAAGACCCTAATATTTGAATTGCTCCCTAAATATATATATATATCTGTAGTGCAAATAGTTTTCTTTTCATTAACCTTTTCGTAATTAGACTTCATAAATGCTTACCCAACGGAACTTGGAAAAAAATATAAATATATTGATTTACTTACTGAACTTCGTCCCGTGGCTTTTTAAAATTTAAACCCAAGCTGTAATAAGTTTTTTTACTTGGTTTTACAGGTTCTGAAACAATAGAAGTTAAAAAAGATTTTAAACCGACGATTTTCAGCTTGGAATTTTTAACGTTTTGTTAGTTCTTGCTCTACAAACTATCGTTAGTTAGTATAGTACTTTCAGCTTGAAGTTTGTAAAGTTTTGTTAGTTCTTGCTCTACAAACTGTCGTTAGATAGTATAGTACTTTCAGCTAGGAGTTTGAAAAGTTTTGTTAGTTCTTGCTTTATACAAACTGTCGTTAGTTAGTATAGTACTTTCAGCTTGGAGTTTGTAAACTTTTGTTAGTTCTTGCTCTACAAGCTGTTGTTAGTTAGTATAGTACTTTCAGCTTGGAGTTTGTAAATTTTGTTAGTTCTTGCAGTGCAAGCTGTCGTTAGTTAATATAGTAATTTCAGCTTGGAGTTTGTAAAGTTTTGTTAGTTCTTGCTCTACATGCTGTCGTTAGTTCGTATAGTACCTTCAGCTTGGAGTTTGTAAATTTTGTTAGTTGTTGCTCTACAAGCTGTCGTTAGTTAGTATAGTACTTTCAGCTTGGAGTTTGTAAAGTTTTGTTAGTTCTTGCTCTACAAGCTGTCGTTAGTTAGTATAGTACTTTCAGCTTGGAGTTTGTAAAGTTTTGTTAGTTCTTGCTCTACAAACTGTCGTTAGATAGTATAGTACGTTCAGCTTGGAGTTTGTCAAGTTTTGTTAGTTCTTGCTCTACAAACTGTCGTTAGATAGTATAGTACTTTCAGCTAGGAGTTTGAAAAGTTTTGTTAGTTCTTGCTTTATACAAACTGTCGTTAGTTAGTATAGTACTTTCAGCTTGGAGTTTGTAAAGTTTTGTTAGTTCTTGCTCTACAAGCTGTTGTTAGTTAGTATAGTACTTTCAGCTTGGAGTTTGTAAAGTTTTGTTAGTTCTTGCTCTACAAGCTGTCGTTAGTTAGTATAGTACTTTCAGCCTGGAGTTTGTAAAGTTTTGTTAGTTCTTGCTCTACAAGCTGTCGTTAGTTAGTATAGTACTTTTAGCTTGGAGTTAGTTCTTGCTCTACAAGCTGTCGTTAGTTAGTATAGTACTTTCAGCTTAGAGTTTGTAAAGTTTTGTTAGTTCTTGCTCTACAAGCTGTCGTTAGTTAGTATAGTACTTTCAGCTTGGAATTTGTAAAGTTTTGTTAGTTATTGCTCTACAAGCTGTTGTTAGTTAGTATAGTACTTTCAGCTTGGAGTTTGTAAATTTTGTTAGTTGTTGCTCTACAAGCTGTCGTTAGTTAGTATAGTACTTTCAGCTTGGAGTTTGTAAAGTTTTGTTAGTTCTTGCTCTACAAGCTGTCGTTAGTTAGTATAGTACTTTCAGCTTGGAGTTTGTAAAGTTTTGTTAGTTCTTGCTCTACAAACTGTCGTTAGATAGTATAGTACGTTCAGCTTGGAGTTTGTCAAGTTTTGTTAGTTCTTGCTCTACAAACTGTCGTTAGATAGTATAGTACTTTCAGCTAGGAGTTTGAAAAGTTTTGTTAGTTCTTGCTTTATACAAACTGTCGTTAGTTAGTATAGTACTTTCAGCTTGGAGTTTGTAAAGTTTTGTTAGTTCTTGCTCTACAAGCTGTTGTTAGTTAGTATAGTACTTTCAGCTTGGAGTTTGTAAAGTTTTGTTAGTTCTTGCTCTACAAGCTGTCGTTAGTTAGTATAGTACTTTCAGCCTGGAGTTTGTAAAGTTTTGTTAGTTCTTGCTCTACAAGCTGTCGTTAGTTAGTATAGTACTTTTAGCTTGGAGTTAGTTCTTGCTCTACAAGCTGTCGTTAGTTAGTATAGTACTTTCAGCTTGGAGTTTGTAAAGTTTTGTTAGTTATTGCTCTACAAGCTGTTGTTAGTTAGTATAGTACTTTCAGCTTGGAGTTTGTAAATTTTGTTAGTTGTTGCTCTACAAGCTGTCGTTAGTTAGTATAGTACTTTCAGCTTGGAGTTTTTAAAGTTTTGTTAGTTCTTGTTCTACAAGCTGTCGTTAGTTAGTATAGTACTTTCAGCCTGGAGTTTGTAAAGTTTTGTTAGTTCTTGTTCTACAAGCTGTCGTTAGTTAGTATAGTACTTTCAGCTTGGAGTTTGTAAAGTTTTGTTAGTTCTTGTTCTACAAGCTGTCGTTAGTTAGTATAGTACTTTCAGCCTGGAGTTTGTAAAGTTTTGTTAGTTCTTGCTCTACAAGCTGGTGTTAGTTAGTATAGTACTTTCAGGTTGGAGTTTGGAAAGTTTTGTTAGTTCTTGCTCTACAAGCTGTCGTTAGTTAGTATAGTATACTTTCAGCTTTACAAGCTGCCCTGTATGTCGTTAGTTAGTATGTCAAACGTACTAGTTACCTTGATTTGTTGTTGCGTTAATATCGCCACTTAATGCTCCATAATCAATTTTTGTCCCAGCAAAGATCTTAACAAGGTATTCCGTGCCTGATTTTAGCTTTGTAATAAGATACGATGTCCCTGTGATATCAGAAACACAATTTTTCTGCTTTCCTCCTGCTGCTGAATTGCAAAGTTTATATCTTGTAATGATTCCATTCCAGACGCTCTTATCACCAGGAGGCTGCCAAGAAGCGTGCAATGAACTTGAATTTCGAAAACCAACTGCCACGTTTGACGGCGGTCCATCAGGCGCTAGAGTTAAACAGATTTGTACACAAATTAAAGAGTTAATTCTTCAAATATTTTCATGGTGACAAATTGTAACAGAATTGTTTCTGTAAATCTTGTAGCAAGTTGTTAAGTTGGAGAGCGGTAACAAGTTGTTTTATAAAATAAGGTGCCCTCTACGCACGTTCTGGTTGGCTGGGCTCCGCGCATTTATAAGAATATGACGATCATGAGTGACGTAAAATGGCGTGGAGTGGCGTAGAATGACGTCACCCGGCGGGAAAAGCATGCGAACTTTCAAAACTATCCCACTTTTAGTTTGTGTTTTTCCCTTCATATTTTATAAAACAAATAAAACATACCGCTCCTGTACATATGTACTCTTATAAAGGTACGTTTGACGTGATTTGAACACGAAAGAAGTGTAAAAGCAACTCTAGTCAACTTCTTTCGTGTTCAAATGACGTCAAACGAACCTTTAGGGTTACGTTATTATTACTCGGGCTACCTGTGGTAGGTCGAGCATTAAGTTTTGGCTGGGTTTTTTTTTGGGGTGTCACGATTTTGTATTTTTGCACTTTTTACTTCCGCTACTATTCATGCTTTCAGTGACTGAGTGGGACTGAGTGGGGCTGAGTGGGGCCGTGAGGCATGTTCAGTTGTATTAAGCTCTTTCCTCCTTTCACTTTTGGAGTTGGACAAAACGTTGAACAGTTTTGCCTTTTGATCAAGGTGTTCTTGTACATTGTTGGTTTCGAAATAGACTGACCGCTTTGTAGTTTAACAGTGATCAGATGTGGCTGACAACTGTCTTGATCGTAAATATGTTCACCAGTGTGAAGAATGCACCACATTCAGCCTTTGATCTGATCTTCCTCGGCCCACTCTCACCTTTGCTAGCGCGGTATAGAGCCTCTGCGGAGAAGAGTGTCCTTTGGTTGAGGCTACGATTTTGTGATTGCTGCAATAACACCACAATCAGTACCGATTTTATTCAAGCACCTCCGCACTTTGCCAGTAGCCCAAGTGAACGCCTGACACAGGCGTCTTGTTTTTATGAGATTTTGTAAATACTTGACAATATGGTTGGCAGAAATTCTGACAACCCTATAACATATCCGACACAATTTAGCATACCAACACTTTTAATAATGTAAAGACATGCTTCTGTCTTTGAATTTTTGAGGGAGAATGTAATAGCGTATCGTCGAGCTGTTATAGTCAGTTTCAGCTTGCTTTTGAAATTCGTTTGTCAACATTCGTTGGAAGGTTGGGAACTTGGTACGGAAGTTCGCGAAGTTCATTGTGAAGTTCGTCGTGAAGTTCGAATTTAATAAGCTTTGAATTCCTTTGGTAAAATCACGGAGAAGAAGATTATTTGTTGTATAGAATATAATAATAGATACTTGGTTAAGCAGAAACAAATTGCCGACTTAAATTTGTATCTACCTCGCAACGTAGTTCGGAACATTGCAACGTAAGTTCGGAATGTTCATTTCAATTATACGTATCGGATTTCAAAAGCAAGCTGAAACGGACTATACCAGAGAGCTTAAGAAACCCCGGGTTCGGTTAACGGGTACGGGTAATCCACCCGTACCCGTAGTCGTATCTACTGGTATAAAGTTTACTTAAGGTACCCGGCTAGTTCCGGGTAGAAAACCGAGCAGAGAATGGTGACAACAAACAAAAATGGCGGCTGTACAAGCAAGGTTAGTAGCTCTGTGTTGTTGTTTCTTCGTCAATTTTCCGTCAAAAACATGTTTAAAAATCAATAGCTTGTACGAAAATGCCTTTAAAAAGTGCTATAAATACTTACACGTATCTCCATTTCTTATCCGGACTCCTCTGCTTACCCGTTTGGCATCTTATGGGTAGAGCATGATCTACCACGGGAAAACGGGTAGATATGACGAGTAAACATGCTGACATCAGCAAAAATTAATAAACAAAATGGCGGTACCCGTATACACGTAAACCGAATCCGGGGTATCTTAAGGTCTCTATTTATAGCACAAAATGCGGACAAACAAACCCAAATTGACTTTCAAATGATTGCAGATGAGCCATTATCTATTGTTCGGACTGCAAGAATTGTGGGTAAAAGTGGACAAACTTAAATAGTGACGTCATTACGACGGAGCACTATTGTAGAATTTCCAAAAATAGTTTGAAACGCGTTGTTAAATCATTTTACCTGCTTCCTTCGTCTTAAATGTTTTAGAAACGCCATCACCAGCTCCGTAAACATTTGCAGCTTTAATAGTCACTTTATAATTGCTGTAAGGTTTCAGATTATCTAATGTGTACTGGTTTTTATCAGCGCTTCGTGTGACATTGCCTTTCTTTGTGTCATTCAAGAAGACCAGAAAATATGTTACGTAACTTTGTTCATCATTTTGAGGCAATGACCAAGAAACACGAGCTGACCTTGCATTTATTGTGTCAAAGACAACACTTTGAACTGGACCAGGCACAGCTAAGAAATAGAATAAGAAGACATTAAAAGATACAAGCAACAATAGTTCTTCATGAAATTATAGTAAACACTTTTTCAAAAACAATCTTATTTACAGTTCGTCAAAAAGTAATCTGCCTTGAAACAATCTTAACAGAAACTCTTACCACGACCACATAATTCAACTCGAAGACAAAAATCGTTTCCTTGTTTTGTAATAATCTTTAGATATCTTGCACGAGAGATATCAAGCTTAACGACTGAAGCTTGATAGGCATTATGGTTTGCTGTAATCTGACAGAAAAAAAACAACAAACAAACGATTGCATTAACACCATTTTCTAATTTTTATTGTTCAAATCTAAAACACGATATAAAGTTATTTGAAAAAAAAATCAGCCAAGAAAAATATGATACTAAAAACGAGGACAACAATATCATCACTATCACTATAACGATCACCACTATCACCAACACTATCACTACCACTACCATCACCACAACTACCATCACTGACATTACCACTACCATCATCACCACTACCACCATCACTATCACCATATATCACTACCACTACCATCACCACAACTACCATCACTGCCATTACCACTGCCATCATCGCCAGCACCACCATTACCAAGATCACCACAACCACCATCACTATACCACTATCACCACCACCACCATCACCATCACTGCCACTATCACTGCCACTACCACCATCATCACCGCCACCACAAACTATCACTACTAGCGACATGCACCATTACTATCACCACTATAACCACCAACAGCAACAACCAAATGACGTGAAATACAGTTACTTATACCGTCTTCGCTGTACTTGAACCCAGCCCAGCCAAAGTGCGACTGTATTGTAAAGAATATGATTCTAGCCATTTTGTTTGTGCTTTGTCTCCAAATGTTGCAATGTATGTTATGTAATGTTCTCTTTGAAGATCAATCTGAAGATATTTTGATCCAGCGTTTGTTGGACACCAGCCATCGTTGTATACTCTGGCTGTCCAGCCGTTTCCCTCACTGGCAGAGAAGATGCTATTTGGATATATTCCATCATCCTCTAATAATGGTTCATTGCAAATTACACCTGGAGTTAAAAAAAATAATTAGTAAAGGATTGTGTTGTAAAAACTGTATACTATCGTCTGTCTGTCTGTCTGTCTGTCTGTCTGTCTGTCTGTCTGTCTGTCTGTCTGTCTGTCTGTCTGTCTGCCTGTCTGCCTGCCTGCCTACCTGCCTGCCTGCCTGCCTGCTAGCTTGCTTGCTTGCTTGCTTGCTTTCTTGCTTGCTTGCTTGCTTGCTTGTTTGTTTGTTTGTTTGTTTGTTTGTTTGTTTGTTTGTTTGTTTGTTTGTTTGTTTGTTTGTTTGTTTGTTTGTTTGTTTGTTTGTTTGTTTGTTTGTTTGTTTGTTTGTCTGTTTGTCTGTTTGTCTGTATGTTTGTTTGTTTGTTTGTTTGTTTGTTTGTTTGTTTGTTTGTTTGTTTGTTTGTTTGTTTGTTTGTTTGTCTGCCTGCCGGCCGGCCTGCCTGCCTGCCTGTCTGCCTGTCTGTCTGTCTGTCTGTCTGCCTGTCTCATTCCTATATAAGTTAATATATAGATTTGACACCAGGATTCTTGCCCCCAGAAGTGTTTCCTTCAGGACGACCCCCACCATCTCCTCCCTCACATCTTGAAATTCCTTGCAAAAATCCTGGTGTCAATCCTCGGTCTCTTACCTAATCCCATTCTAACATAAAGCTATTTTAGTATACATACAATTTACATTTGGGATGTTGGCGTCTTCGGTTAAGGTAGAAGGAACAAGCTGAGCACAACAAGTTGTACTAGTTGCTTGAGTACCATAGCAATACAGGTCTCCTGACGCAAGCTTTTCTCCAACTTGTACTGGCCATATCTTATTACCACTGCCGCTCTTGGTGTTAATGAATCCCAAATGATGACACAGTGCAACCTCCTTTTCTTCACTCCACGTTTTATCGTCGGCTGGTATCCAGGTTGTGCCATCAAAGACTTCAATGTAGCCTTGGTTTGGAGCTTGATGCAGCCGAATCTTGGAGACTATGAAAATTATAAGACATCTGTATATCATTTATTTCAAATTCCGTGTTCACTATCGTTAGATTCCGTGCTCATTATCGTTAAATTCCGTGCTCATTATCGTGAAATTCCGTGCTCATTATCGTGAAATCCGTGCTCATTACGGTCAAATTCCGTGTTCATTATCGTCAATAATATCGTCAAATTTCGTACTCATCACGCTCACTATAGTCCAACTTCGTAATGGTCAAATTGCGTGGTAAGAATCGTCAAATCACGTGCTCATTATGGTGAAATTCCGTGTCCATTACAGTCAAATTCCGTGCTCACTTATAATCCAATTTCTTGATTGTCAAACTCCGTGCTCATTATCAAATTCCGTGCTCATTACCGTAGAATTCCGTGCTTATTATCATCAAATTCCGTGCTCGTTATCGTCAAATTCCGTACTCATGATTATCTAATTTCGTGAAATTGCGTGCTCACTATAGTCAAATTTCGTGATTGTCAAATTGCGCGCTCAGTAGCGTAAAATTCCGTGCTAATTATAGTCAAATTTCGTGCTCACTATAATCAATTTTCGTGCGCATAAGTTCCGTGCTACAAAATATTATTAATCAAAACATTGTTTTATAATGACCAATATTAATTATACAACTTGCCTGTGTTAATAGCAGTGCCTGGTGTATCAACGCAGTTGTATTCCATATAAAGTTGCCTTGATGTCTTTGGACATTGATTCAGTTTAAACAAATTACTGTCGGCAGTCATGCTACACGAGATCTTCCCATCACAATGAGCTTTGACAAAACATAAAGCAAACGAGCTACACTTGGTGTCATTGTTGTAGACAAATGGATTTCCGTCACTGAATTCTCCAAATTCTGCTTTCACAACCTCCATCTTTTGTGAGGAAGCACAGTTGACATCAGTCATTGTAGAATCTTTACTTGTCACTGATCCTAAATATCGTAAAGAGTAAAATGAACGAACGAACGAACGAACGAACGAACGAACGAACGAACGAACGAACGAACAAACGAACATAATATATTAAGAAAATGAATAGACGAACGAATGAATACCGTAAATAAATAACTGAATAAATATAAATAACTAGTTTCCAGTCATTTGCAACATACTTTCCGCAAAAATGTTTGGAGGTTCATTCCGAAGATTGGAAGTTCATTATAAAGTACGCAGGTTCGTTCTGAACTACGCATTTGATTGGCTATTTGGTTCCTAGCAGCCAACCAAATGTTTGTCTGTCTGTCTGTCTGTCTGTCTGTCTGTCTGTCTGTCTGTCTGTCTGTCTGTCTGTCTGTCTGTCTGTCTGTCTGTCTGTCTGGCATCCTGTCTGTCTGACTACAATCCTGTCTGTCTGTCCGACCGACGTCAGGAAGTAAATAGATATAGAAAATAAAATTTTTAAAAAACAATACTAAATTAAACTTACCAAACGTAAACTTTTGTCGATCCTGGTTGCATGTTGTGGTTTTAACTGGATAAGTTGTTGAGCTGTCAGGCTCGGCACAATATGTTCCATCATATATCTTTAAAGTACCTGACTTATGTCTCAAAGCAAAGTCCGGCATTCTAACGAATGCTGCTGTTGTACTGGACAAGTTATGATACACGATGAATCTGTTCTTATAATTTGTATTTATGTCTTTTTCTTTTCTTGCAAGAAAAGTTCCATCCTTTTCAATGTTATGTACAAATGTATCATCGACATAACGAAACTGGGCATGAGAATCCAAACAACCATCATAAAATCTCACATAATAAATAGCACCCCAAGCTTTAGTTGGTTTTAGGTTTGCAGCAGAATATGTATCATTAACCTTTAAACAAAGTCCACTTACTGAATGTTTGATGAAAAAGCCTTGATGACCTTAAACAAAACAATAAATATCATAAAACAAGCTGTAAGTAGTAAATAACGTGACCTGAACACAAGTTCTGATTCGTTAAATCCGTTTGTCATAAACTCATGGTTCAACCTTGTACCCAGAACATTGTTATTGTGCATCCATCGCGAAATGAATAGTGAAATACAAAAGAATGAAAAATTAAAGATGGCGGGACCCTGGCATCGCCTAATCACGTGACACCCTATAAAGTTGTGACAAAGTACAGTAATTTTATACGATATTTGTTCAATTATTCCTTAAATAAAGTGTTGGCATTTTAATGAACAGAAGAGCATGGTAGGAGCATTCAGTGAAAATTGCAAAAGAATCTGGCGTATAGTTCTCGAGTTATAAACTTTCAAAGTTTGTCATGGATAGTTCGTTTTTTGAGAAATTTGAGCTTCTTGGTAACAATGCTTTATGACGTACACAGATGGATTGATTGATTGATTTTATTTTCGCCCATGCATGTATGCATTTTAACTAATTACATGATAATTATTTATTTGTTGGGCTAGAGGCCTACTAGAAACATAAAAGGCTTTTTAAATAAGACCCCTAGTGGAAGATATATTCATTAATCTATTTACATATAATCAGTTAAAAAAATTTACAAGTTTAAAGAGAATTATATAAAAATATAAGAATAAAGAAAGAAAAAAATTATTATATTTACAGAGAGTAATAAGTGCAGTATAATCAAAGTATTATTAAAGTATATAAGTAGTTCAGTATATATAAAAAATTATACACTATGGCCGTTTCTACGAGAGCTGATAAGACGCGCCTTAAAGGACTAAAGGATAAAGGATAAAGGACTGGGTGGCTAATCATTCTTACTTGCAGCCAGCGGCTGAATTGCGAAGGACGCACATCAACGTGGCCGTGTCGAGGCATATCAAAGGCGCTCCAAGCAGCCGCCAACGACACAGTTCAGACCACGGATCACAGCTAAGTTGTTAGGTGTTGATTTTACGGAGGGAGGAAAACCGGAGAACCCGGCGAAAAACCCTCGAAGCACAGGAGAGATCAACTACAACTCTACTCACATGAGTCCAAGCTCGACAACGGGGTCATTCCCAAGCGGTCACCCATCCAAGTACTAACCCCGTCTAACCGGACTTAACTTTTTGGTGAGAGGCAGTGTGCTAACAGCACACGGCACCCGTGCTTACAACATAAGACGCGAACTGCTCCATTTACACAGCGTTTTTGAACAAGGCGCGGATTGTGTAAGACGCAAATTTTGCACCTTTTATACGAATGTTTCGCGCCTTGTGTAAAGAGCGTCCTGTGTAATAAGTAAGAGATAAATCCAGAGAACGAGGGATGTATGCTAAACGAGGGATCAGATGTATGTATCCAACAAGGTTTGGTCCATTTTTTCCACCTTGGACAAAGACAAAGTCACAGTGTTTTGGTAAGTCTTTTTGGTATGTTTTTGCCGTTCGCAAGTTTCTAGTCAGTTTGGTATTTGGTATTTCAAAAGTCTTTGGTATATAACAAAACGCTTAAGTTGACTTTTCCCTCGAGAAACATCGAGTTTTACGGTCCCTCAGGCTTCATTAGCGCTGCGAGATTCGGATCACACTTCCAATACCGCTACCGTTACCGTAAATATAATTAAGCATGTCAAATATTGTTTTTACGTTCAGTAATGGTCGCAGGTCTCAAACCTAGTGCAAAAAGAAAGCGTTTTACGATACCAGGATTAAAACCAACTACGACTACAGAACGAAAAAATGAACATTACACCAGCTTAAACACATTTACGCTAGCAGTAGCGGTAGTGGAAGTGTGATCTGAACCTCGTTATTGTTATTGAAGCCTTCGGGTCCGTAAAACTTGATGTTTCCCTCGGCGCCAGTCAACAAGTGTATAAGGTGTGACAAATAGTCGGTTAATGATTACATAACAAGTGTTTCTTCCTATGTCTACAAATGATACGAGTTCGTTTCTACGGTTGAGTGAGCTTAGGTCCGGATAGCAAATAATGATAAACTTTTCATATAATTACTGTAAAAAATTTAATTTATACTAGTTAGCTTTAAGAAAAACAAGAATTACTACGCCAATGAACTTCCCAAATAGATCGTTTTTAAAGCTATTCAAATTAAATTAAATTAAATCTGATAAAACACTGCTGCTCATGTTTTAAATATTACAGTTAGCCCACTTAAGCGCTATAAACCAGCAAAGCTTCCTTGACAAATTGCTTCCTTATTCCTTCGTGTTTACGACACGAAATAACAAGTTATTATGCATAAAAATGTCAGGTATAGGCCCGTCTATCTTTCAAGATATTTAGCAGTTCACAAATATTTGCTCAGCACTTCAGTTGAATAAACCTAATGTATGTTTATTACTTGAACGATATGCTCACTTAAACCCCTTAATAACACCAAGCTTTTCTCAACAAGTTTCTTCCTTATTTTCTCCAGATGTAAACAACACAAATTGAAGACCTTCAGTTTGTCAATATTTCCTCATATATGAATATACGAAACGTCAACACCTTTTTCTCATTAACTGTATTTAATTATAAACTATCTCTTTAAAAACTATCTCCATAATTCTTTCCTGTCCAAATTGGTCTTTAGTATTTTATTCTGGTTAACGCCAGACGATTTTATTCACCTCAGGAGAAGCCCTCGGACAGGAATGAGTTAACTGAACGATATGTCTCACTTAAACTTTATAAACGACAAGCCTTCCTTGATAAGCTTTTTCCTATTTTCTCGTACATACCGGACACTCATTCAAATTGAAGATTTTCCCTAGTTTAAGAAAGAACCTTGTTCCAAAGTGGACATAATCAGTATATTAAATACGGTTAGTTATCAAAGAAAAAGGTGTTGACGTTTCGTATATTCATATCCGAACAAACTTCCTTGTTTATACAATACATATTTCTAAATCTCGACACGTAACGATCAAATAGGAGACTATATAATTATATATATAATTATAAATACTAATGACTATATTATAAATGTCTATTTTATACCTTTTATCAAAATGACCAAGAGACAGAACAAGGATATTGTCCAGGAAGCCAAGCCCTTCATTTTGCCAAACCTCTGTCCGTTTCAAGAACGTCTCACTTCTCTTCCGCGTTCTTTCGATTTTGTGTCTTTTACAATTGCATGCAGAATACTTCATATTTATGCTAATTAACTCACGCTTCAATAACTACTGTAAAGTTCCCAAATATATACAGGCCCCCATGGCTTTCGAGATTAGCGTCCATTGGAGTTGGGGAAGCCCGAAGCCGTTCAGCTTGGAGATGGGGAAGCCGTTCAGCTAGCAAAAAGAGTTCAAGAAATGTTTTTGCTGTACAATCTGTCGTTAGTTAGTATAGTACTTTCAGCTTGGAGTTTGTAAAGTTTTGTTAGTTCTTGCTCTACAAACTGCCGTTAGTTAGTATAGTACTTTCATCTTGGAGTTTGTAAAGTTTTGTTAGTTCTTGCTCTACAAGCTGTCGTTAGTTAGTATAGTACTTTCAGCTTGGAGTTTGTAAAGTTTTGTTAGTTCTTGCTCTACAAGCTGTCGTTAGTTAGTATAGTAATTTCAACTTGGAGTTTGTAAAGATTTGTTAGTTCTTGCTCTACAAGCTGTCGTTAGTTAGTATAGTACTTTCAGCTTGGAGTTTGTAAAGTTTGTTAATTCTTGCTCTACAAGCTGTCGTTAGTTAGTATAGCACTTTCAGCTTGGAGTTTGTAAAGTTTTGTAAGCTGTCGTTAGTTAGTATAGTACCTTCGGCTTGAAGTTTGTAAATTTTTGTTAGTTCTTGCTCTACCAGCTGTCGTTAGTTTGTATAGTACTTTCATACCTCATACCTTTTATCAATATGACCAAGATATACAATTCTCAGGACAGATCGCCTTCTTCATGGTGAGAGAAAGACGAAGTTACTAAGAGCATGCACGGATGGCGGCAGCACGAATCAGCTGTTTTTTCTTTGCCCTTATCTTGTTGGTATTCCAATCTGTGAAAGCCGAGTCACTTTGCGGTACCAGCTCAAGAATATTCGCGAGTTTTAAATCTGATTGCCCATTGAATGTTCTCTCGTACGTGAAGAAGAATCTCTACGTCAGAAAATGTTTTCTGAAGCGAAGGATTAACTACACGGTAAAGTCGTTGGCCTCGTTCAACCCGGCGATAGTTATGTTGACGAGAAGTGGCGTAAATCTGATTAATCCCGGACCAGATCGGAGAACAATTGAGCAAGATAACTCTAGTATATCAACACCTAATTCTACACATCCATCTCAACCAGTAAACTCGGCCTCTTGTCCAACGCTTAAGGAACCCTGGATAACTCATATGAACTGTAGAAGTATTATACCTCACATTGATGAACTAAGGATAAGTTTTAAACACATTTCTCCGTTGTTTATTGCTATTACGGAGACATGGCTAGACGATTCAATTGTGGACTCTGAAGTCGAAATTGCGGGATATACCGTACATCGCCTCGACCGTAGAAATAACCGTAGGGGAGGAGGAGTTGCATTTTACTTATTGGATGGTCTTAAGTACACCCGTAGAAGAGACTTGGAAGATAGCTTTGAAGCGATTTGGATAGAAACTCGAATTCGCAATACTAAATATTTATTTGGATGTGTTTACAGGGCTCCTGACGAATCTCTAGAAATCTTCGACTATATGGATGACGTGCTCAGATATGCAACACAAAACAATCACGAAGTCATTATCATAGGGGATTTAAACTGTGATTGTCTTAACACGTCCCTTAGACAAACAGAAAGATTAGTCGAATTTCTCATGGTTAATGGGTTAGAACAACTCATTAAAAAACCAACTCGTGTAACAAACAATAGTAAGTCGTTAATAGACGTTTTAATCACCTCGACGCCATGTCTTTTTAAGGGAGCAGGAGTACTTAATACAGCTCTAAGCGATCATTATCCCATCTTCGGCATTATGCACGGAAAAGCCACTCGACCTAAAAAACATCGAATAATAACAACGCGGTCCTGGAATGAAAATAGTATAAAGGACTTTGTGGCTAGCTTGCAACAAGCTCCATGGAGTGTGATCGAGTCTTTTGACGATGTCGACGATATGTGTTCTGCATGGGAATTGTTGATGAAATCACTGATTGAGCAGCACTTCCCTTTAAAACGGAAACGCATACGAAAACATACGCACCCTTGGCTTAATAGCGAAGTACTCCGATTAATGAGAACACGCGACCAAGTTCATAAAAAAGCAGTAAAGTCAGGATTAATTAGTGATTGGGACGAATATAGACGCCTTAGGAACAAAGTGACGGGTGTTAATAGAAAGGCTAGGAGGGACTATTTCTCTAATAAGCTTGAAGAAAATCGCAGTAATCCCAGAGCTTTCTGGAATACACTTCGTAATGTTCTACCGTCTAAAAGTAATCGCAGCAAAATTGACAAGATAGTGGTAGACGACAAAGAGCTGACAAACAAGAAAGAGATTGCGAATTCTTTAAATGAGTTCTTTACGACAATCGCATCGTCGCTTCTAGCAAGTCGACCATTTTCAGAATTTGAACCTCGTCCAACTGAACCAACAAACAACTCCACATGTACTTTTAAATTCCATGCTTTGTGTGAAGCAGATGTGTTTAAGGCCTTGCAAACGATTGATCCATCTAAAGCAACCGGTGCATATAATATTCCTGCCAAAGTTCTGAAGATTGCTGCACCTTACATTAGTAAAGTTGTAGCGAATATCTTTAATGCATCCTATATGAGTGGCCAATATCCTTCCCCCTGGAAAGTAGCAAAGGTAACTCCTATATATAAAGGAGGGTCTAAAACTGAGCGCGATAATCAAAGACCGATATCTGTGCTACCGTGTATCTCTAAGAATCAGGAGTCCTTCGCAAACTCAAATCTCCAAGTATTCGCACAGGATGTTGGCCTTATTAACCAGCACCAATATGCTTATGTAAAACACTCCTCTACAACAGTGGCACTTATTAGAGCTGTGGATGCTTGGAAATTAGCAATTGATAAAGGACAAAAAGTAGTTTGCGCTTTTCTCGATCTTCGTAAAGCGTTTGATGTTATAGATCATGACATCCTACTTCAAAAGCTCACACAGCATGGTGTAAAGGGTAACGAGTTTGAATGGTTCAAAAGTTATCTCTCAAGCAGATATCAGTACGTCGTATGTGATGGAGCAGAATCCCATCAGCTTAATATTACCCACGGAGTGCCTCAAGGGTCTGTCCTCGGACCAACATTATTTAATATTCATATTAATGGAATTCTTAATGCGTGTCAAAAGAGTGAAGGGGTACTGTACGCCGATGACACTGAAATTCACGCTAGCTCGAAAGACGTTAACATAGCCGAACAATGCGTCAATGAAGACCTTAGCCACATAGATGCTTGGCTTGATCAGAACGGCCTGATAAGTAACCATAAGAAGTCGGAGGTGATGCTAATAGGGTCTAGACATTCAGTGGCTAACACGCGTGATTTGAATATTGAATTAGGCGGGAAGGTACTGAAGCAGTCAGATCATTTTAGGTACCTAGGTGTCAACATCGACAGCTGTTTGACCTGGAATAAACATGTATCAAATGTATCAGTGCGAATGTACCCTAAGCTTAAATTACTAAACCGAATTTCATCTTTCCTTAGCTGTAAGACGCTATTACGGATTTACAAGCAAACCATTTTACCGGTACTGGATTACGGCTGTATAGTTTGGGCAGATTGCGGTAAACAAAATTCGCAACGGCTGGAACGTCTTCAGAACCAGGCAATGCGCATTATTTTATCTGCAAATCGTAAAACGTGCACACAAGAAATGCGCACTAAACTTGTTTTATTGTCACTTAACAGCAGAAGGCGTTTTCTTCGCTTACAATTTGTATTTAAGATAATAAACAACATTGGCTGCCCTCAACAGTTATCTGGCTATCTAGTTAAGAGATCAGAAATGCACAAAAGATCCCTGAGAGACACCACGTTGTTGCACGTAATTCCAACAAAATCGAAAATGGGTCAGTCGTCATTTCAGTGTTCAGCAGCAAAAGAGTGGAACGCTTTACCAAAAGCCTTGCGGGACTTGAACACATTGTCTTCTTTTAAAACCAACGTTTTTAAGTATCTTTTAGAAACAGATGCTCACGAACATCGCTGTAGCATATAACATTTCCTTTTTATTAAACATTTTAACCATGTATATTTACTAAATATAGATCAGATATATTACCAAATAATTTAGATATACTTTGAAATTTATTGTATACTGGTCACCGGTTTATACCAGCTAATATTTATTAGCTGATCGGTTTTTTTATCAGTTTAAATAAAGATGTTATTATTATTATGTTATTAAGTTATTCTCCAATAAACGCAGCCTTTCATATTGGTAAAAGTAAACGTCGGTTCTTCTCTAAAATGTTTCACTTCTCTTCCGCATTCTTTCTCTTTTGTCTTTTTTGTATAAACAGTTTCCAAAATAATGTTTATGTTAATTCCTACATGGTTCGTCAACTAACCCCTTCTATGAGAAGTACATCTAATCTTAATTCCTTCTATGAAAAGTACATCTAATCCTAACTCATTTTATGAGAAGTACATCTAATCTTAACTCACTTTATGAGAAGTACATCTAATCTTAACTTCTTCTACAGGAGTACATCTGATCTAATCTTAACTTCTTTTATGATCAAGAACTACATCTAATCTTAACTCCTATGACAAGTACATCTAATCTTAACTTCTTCTATGAAAAGTACATCTAATATTAACTTCTTCTATGAAAAGTACATCTAATATTAAGTTCTTCTATGAAAAGTACATCTAATATTAAGTTCTTCTACGAGAAGTACATCTAATATTAACTTCTTCTATGAAAAGTACATCTAATATTAAGTTCTTCTACGAGAAGTACATCTAATCTTAACTTCTTCTATGAAAAGTACATCTAATATTAAGTTCTTCTACGAAAAGTACATCTAATCTTCACTTCTTCTATGAGAAGTACATCTTATATTAAGTTCTTCTATGAAAAGTACATCTAATCTTAACTTCTTCTATGAAAAGTACATCTAATCTTAACTTCTTCTATGAAAAGTACATCTAATCTTAACTTCTTCTTTGAGAAGTACATCTAATCTTAACTCCTATGAGAAGTACATCTAATCTTAACTCCTTCTATGAAAAGTACATCTAATCTTAACTCCTTTTATGAGAAATACATCTAATCTTAACTTCTATGAAAAGTACATCTAATCTTAACTTCTTCTATGAAAAGTACATCTAATCTTAAGCCTTCTATGAAAAGTACATCTAATCTTAACTTCTTCTTTGAGAAGTACATCTAATCTTAACCGTTCTTCTACGAGAAGTGCTACTAATCTTAACTTCTTCTATGAAAAGTACATCTAATCTTAACTTCTTCTATGAAAAGTACATCTAATCTTATGTCCTTCTATGAGAAGTACATCTAATCTTAACTTCTTCTATGAAAAGTACATCTAATCTTAACTTCTTCTATGAAAAGTACATCTAATCTTAAGTCCTTCTATGAAAAGTACATCTAATCTTAAGTCCTTCTATGAGAAGTACATCTAATCTTAACTCATTTTATGAAAAGTACATCTAATCTTATCTTCTTCTACGAGAAGTACATCTAATCTTAACTCCTTCTACAGGAGTACCTCTGATCTAATCTACTGAAAAGTACATCTAATATTAAGTCCTTCTACGAGAAGTACATCTAATCTTAACTCATTTTATGAAAAGTACATATAATCTTAAGTCCTTCTATGAAAAGTACATCTAATCTTACATTCTTCTACGAGAAGTACATCTAATCTTAACTCCGGATCCTTCTACAGGAGTACATCTGATCTAATCTACTGAAAAGTGCATCTAATATTAAGTCCTTCTATGAAAAGTTCATCTAATCTTAACTTCTTCTATGGAAAGTACATCTAATCTTAACTTCTTCTGTGAGAAATACATCTAATATTAAGTCCTTCTATGAAAACTGCATCTAATCTTAACTTCTTCTATGGAAAGTACATCTAATCTTAACTTCTTCTGTGAGAAATACATCTAATATTAAGTCCTTCTATGAAAAGTTCATCTAATCGTAACTTCTTCTATGGAAAGTACTTCTAATCTTAACTTCTTCTAAGACAAGTACATCTATTCTTAACTTCTTCTTTGAAAAGTACATCTAATCTTAACTTCTTCTACGACAAGTACATCTAATCTTAACTTCTTCTATGAAAAGTACATCTAATCTTAACTTCTTCTATGAAAAGTACATCTAATCTTAACTCCTTCTATGGAAAGTACATCTAATATTAAGTTCTTCTATGAGAAGTACATCTAATCTTAACTTCTTCTATGAAAAGTACATCTAATATTAAGTTCTTCTATGAAAAGTACATCTAATCTTAACTTCTTCTATGAGAAGTACATCTTATATTAAGTTCTTCTATGAAAAGTACATCTAATCTTAACTTCTTCTATGAAAAGTACATCTAATCTTAACTTCTTCTATGAAAAGTACATCTAATCTTAACTTCTTCTTTGAGAAGTACATCTAATCTTAACTCCTTCTATGAAAAGTACATCTAATCTTAACTCCTTTTATGAGAAATACATCTAATCTTAACTTCTATGAAAAGTACATCTAATCTTAACTTCTTCTATGAAAAGTACATCTAATCTTAAGCCTTCTATGAAAAGTACATCTAATCTTAACTCCTTCTATGAAAAGTACATCTAATCTTAACTTCTTCTTTGAGAAGTACATCTAATCTTAACCGTTCTTCTACGAGAAGTGCATCTAATCTTAACTTCTTCTATGAAAAGTACATCTAATCTTAACTTCTTCTATGAAAAGTACATCTAATCTTAAGTCCTTCTATGAAAAGTACATCTAATCTTAAGTCCTTCTATGAGAAGTACATCTAATCTTAACTTCTTCTATGAAAAGTACATCTAATCTTAACTTCTTCTACGAGAAGTACTTTCAGCTTGGAGTTTGTAAAGTTTTGTTAGCTCTTGCTCGACAAGCTGTCGTTAGTTAGCATAGTACTTTCAGCTTGGAGTTTGTATAGTTTTGTTAGTTCTTACTCTATAAGCTGTCGTTAGTTAGTATAGTACTTTCTGTTTGGAGTTTGTAAAATTTTGTTAGTTCTTTCTTGCTCTACGTGCTGCCGATAGATAGTATAGTACTTTCAGCTTATAGTTTGTAAAGTTTTGTTAGTTCTTGCTGTACAAGCTGTCGTTAGTTAGTATAGTACTTTCAGCTTGAAGTTTGTAAAGTTTTATTAATTCTGGCTCTGCAAGCTACAGGCTGCCTGTCTGTTTGACTGTCTGTCTGTCTGTCTGTCTGTCTGTCTGTCTGTCTGTCTGTCTGTCCGTCTGTCCGTCTGTCTGTCTGTCCGTCTGTCCGTCTGTCCGTCTGTCCGTCTGTCCGTCTGTCCGTCTGTCCGTCTGTGCGTCTGTCCGTCTGTCCGTCTGTCCGTCTGTCCGTCTGTCCGTCTGTCCGTCCGTCCGTCCGTCCGTCCGTCCGTCCGTCCGTCCGTCCGTCCGTCCGTCTGTCCGTCTGTCTTTCTGTGTTTCTGTCAGTCTGTCTGCCTGCCTGTCTGTCTGTCTGTCTGTCTGTCTGTCTGTCTGTCTGTCTGTCTGTCTGTCTGTCTGTCTGTCTGTCTGTCTGTCTGTCTGTCTGACTGTCTGTCTGTCTGTCTGTATGTCTGTATGTCTGTCCGTCAGTTCGTCCGTTCGTCCGTTCGTCCGTTCGTCCGTTCGTCCGTTCGTCCGTTCGTCCGTTCGTCCGTTCGTCCGTTCGTCCGTTCGTCTGTCCGCCTGTCTGTCTGTCCGTCCGTCTTGTATCATGTCTGTCCGTCTGTCCGTCTGTACGTCTGTCCGTCTGTCTGTCCGTCCGTCTGTCCGTTCGTCGGTCTGTCCGTTCGTCCGTCTGTCCGTTCGTCCGTCTGTCCGTCCGTAGTTGTTTTTGAAGGGCCTGCTTGAAACGTCAGAATTTCTTTCTCTAAAATATCAGCTGTTTACCAATGCATCTTTAAGATTTTCTCTACATCGTAACACACTGACTTATTCGAACTCAGACCACCTTAGCACGTTATAAAATTAAGAAAATACAAAACCTGAAGTCTTCTGTTCCTATCCGCAGTTAACAAAGTACAAAAAACATTGAAAATTCAAGGCTTCTTGTGAAAGCTTCTTGCTTCCTTCTTCTGTAAAGTGAAGCACTTGTGATTTCTAAACTGAAAGGGAAAATACGCGTGTAATTCTATTCTTGTATAAAGCAACTTCTGAGTACTTTCACGACATGTTTATTGAATATCAAAGAAGTTATGTAAATTAATCACGAGGAACAAATGACCTTCTCTTTCGCTCTCTCGGGTGGACGTTGAAAGATAACAGCTATCGGTTAAAAGGTAGAGTGCTGTGTAGGCAGTGTTTTAGATAGAGCAAAGTGAAAAGATGGTAAACTGCTGAGAATAGTTTTGATAACGAAATACTGACGTTTCAAGCGGAGCCCTTCATCAGAGTAAAAACTAGAGTGCTGTGCAGGCAGTGTTTTAGATAGTGCAAAGTGAAAAGATGGTAAACTGCTGAGAATAGTTTTGATAACGAAATACTGACGTTTCAAGCAGAGCTCTTCATCAGAATAAAAAGTAGAGTGCTGTGTAGGCAGTGTTTTAGATAGAGCAAAGTGAAAAGGTGGAAAACTGCCCAGAATAATTTTGATAGCGAAATACTGACGTTTCATACAAAGCCTTTCATCAGAGTAAATGTGTTTATCAGAGTAAAAGGTAAGGACTCTGCTTGAAACGTCAGTATTTCGTTATTAATCTATTCTCAGCAGTTTACCATCTTTTCACTTTGCTCTATCTAAAACACTGCCTACACAACACTCTACTTTTTACTCTGATGAAGGGCTCTGCTTTTAACATCAGTACCTCATTATCAAAACTATTCTGAGCAGTTTACCATCTTTTCACTTTGCTCTATCTAAAACACTGCCTACACAGCACTCTACTTTTTACTCTGATGAAGGGCTCTGCTTGAAACGTCAGTATTTCGTTATTAAAACTATTCTCAACAATTTACCATCTTTTCACTTTGCTCTATCTAAAATACTGCCTACACAGCACTCTACTTTTTACTCTGATGAAGGGCTCCGCTTGAAACGTCAGTATTTCGTTATTAAAACTAATTTCAGCAGTTCACCATCTTTTCACTTTGCTCTATGTAGATTTAACATTTTTTCAATTTTGAACTAAAGTATTATACACACGTTTTTTGGTGACATGCCTATTTTTGATAAAATATTGTGTTCAAATTAAGGTGGTTATACCAGATACAAGGCAGTTTGTCCAAAAATCCTTTTTCAATGAGTGTTATACACCCGTGCAAATTAAACCTGTTAATAGAAGGAACCGTTCCTCCTTTCTTTAAGTTTTGTAATCTTTTTCCTCCCTACTCCATTGTTTATTCGAAGTTAGAGTACTCGCTGAAGGCATCAAGGTAGGAGGATACTGCTGAATAACAAAACTGGAACTGAACCTGGGAGGAAGAAGAAAGTTTGCACATTTGTAACTTGTAAGTTATTCATATCTAACTTTACTTCACTTCACTCCACTTCACTCCACTCCACTCCACTTCACTCCGCTCCACTCACCTTCACTCACTTCACTCACCCCTTCACTCATCTTCACTCACTTGGGAGGAAGAAGAAAGTTTACACATTTGTAACTTGTAACTTGTAAGTTATTCATATCTAACTTTACTTCACTTCACTTTACTTCAATTCACTCCACTGCACTTCACTCACCTTCACTCACCTTCACCTCACTTCACTTCACTTCACTCCACTCCACTCCACTCCACTTCACTTCACTCCACTTCACTCACCTTTACTCACTTTCACTTCACTTCACTTCACTCCACTCCACTCCACTCCACTCCACTCCACTCCACTTCACTTCACTTCACTTCACTTCACTTCACTTCACTTCACTTCACTTCACTTCACTTCACTTCACTTCACTTCACTTCACTTCACTGCACTCCACTTCACTTCACTTCACTTCACTTCACTTCACTTCACTTCACTTCACTTCACTTCACTTCACTTCACTTCCCTTCACTTCACTTCACTTCACTTCACTTCACTTCACTTCACTCCACTCCACTCCACTCCACTCCACTCCACTTACTGCATTTTCCACAAACTGTGGTCTGCTTGCTCGAATAATTTTGATCGACTGGAACACATCAACTGCTTGTTCAATTTTCATTCGTTCAATAAGATTAGAAATAGCAATGTAGGTGCCACTTCGACCAGCACCATTACTACACGAGAAAAAAAAATAAGCCCAAATTTATACTTTTAAATACAACCAATGGTGACGTCATCTACGAACGAGATGTAAATAGACTTCTGATAATAGACCACCATAAATATCTTTAAAAAATTAAAATTATAAAGATGAGTAGAATTTGGGAGTGACAAAAATAGCAGTGGCTTAATACAGAAGAAAAAGTAGAGTGTTGTGTAGACAGAGTTTTAGATAGAATAAAGTGAAAAGTAACACTGATGTCTTTGTAACACTGACGTTTCAAGCCAAAGAGTAAATCATGGAGTAATATAAAAGTAGAGTGTTGTGTAGGCAGTGTGTTACAATGTATAGAAAATCTTAAAGATGGTAAACTGCTGAGATTGTAGAGAATGAAATACTGACGTTTCAAGCCAAAGTTCTTCATCAGAGTAAATCATGGAGTAATATAAAAGTAGAGTGTTGTGTAGGCAGTGTGTTGCGATGTATATAGAAAATCTTAAAGATGGAAAACTGCTGAGATTTTAGAGATTGAAATACTGACGTTTCAAGCCAAAGTTCTCCATCAGAGTAAGTCATAGAGTAATATAAAAGTAGAGTGTTGTGTAGGCAGTGTGTTACGATGTATAGAAAATCTTAAAGATGGTAAACTGCTGAGATTTTAGAGAATGAAATACTGACGTTTCAAGCCAAAGTTCTTCATCAGAGTAAATCATGGAGTAATATAAAAGTAGAGTGTTGTGTAGGCGGTGTGTTACGATGTATAGAAAATCTTAAAGATGGAAAACTGCTGAGATTTTAGAAATTGAAATACTGACGTTTCAAGCCAAAGTTCTCCATCAGAGTAAGTCATAGAGTAATATAAAAGTAGAGTGCTGTGTAGCCAGGGTGTTACAATGTATAGAAAATCTTAAAGATGGTGAACTGCTGCGATTTTAGAGAATGAAATACTAAGTGACGATTCAAGCAGACTCGACAGAGCCTTTCACATACCTGCACACTACAATGACCGGTCCTTTCCCAGAGCTCTGCCGTGATTTCTCAACCAGTGACGTCAGAGTGATGACGTCATCAGCAGTTGCAGGAATGCCATGATCAGGCCATTTAGTATACTGAAAGATCTCAACAACCTGAGCACCATGTAGGTCCTGAACAATAGTAAAAGTATGATTGAGAGATACATTTGTCAAGGCGTTACCAGTTACAAGACTTATGTGATTTACTCTGTCTAACTCCAGACTATTTTACTCTGTCTAACACCAAACTATTTTACTGTGTCTAACACCAGAATATTTTACTCTGTCTAACACCAGACTATTTTACTCTGTCTAACACCAGGCTATTTTACTCTGTCTAACACCAGAATATTTTACTCTGTCTAACACCAGACTATTTTACTCTGTCTAACACCAGACTATTTAACTCTGTCTAACTCCAGACTATTTTACTCTGTCTAACACCAAACTATTTTACTGTGTCTAACACCAGAATATTTTACTCTGTCTAACACCAGACTATTTTACTCTGTCTAACACCAGGCTATTTTACTCTGTCTAACACCAGAATATTTTACTCTGTCTAACACCAGACTATTTTACTCTGTCTAACACCAGACTATTTTACTCTGTCTAACACCAGACTATTTTACTTTGTGTAACACCAGACTATTTTACTCTGTCTAACACCAGACTATTTTACTCTGTCTAACACCAGACTATTTTACTCTGTCTAACACCAGACTATTTTACTCTGTCTAACACTAGACTATTTTACTGTGTCTAACACCAGACTATTTTACTTTGTCTAACACAAGACTATTTTACTCTGTCTAACACCAGACTATTTTACTTTGTGTAACACCAGACTATTTTACTCTGTCTAACACCAGACTATTTTACTCTGTCTAACACCAGACTATTTTACTCTGTCTAACACCAGACTATTTTACTCTGTCTAACACTAGACTATTTTACTGTGTCTAACACCAGACTATTTTACTTTGTCTAACACAAGACTATTTCACTCTGTCTAACACCAGACTATTTTACTTTGTGTAACACCAGACTATTTTACTCTGTCTAACACCAGACTATTTTACTCTATCTAACACTAGACTATTTTACCGTGTCTAACACAAGACTATTTTACTCTGTCTAACACCAGACCATTTTACCGTGTCTAACACAAGACTATTTTACTGTCTAACACCAGACTACTTTACTCTGTCTAACACAAGACTATTTCACTCTGTCTAATATCAGACTATTTTACTGTGTCTAACACCAGACCATTTTACTCTGTCTAACACCAGACTATTTTACTCTGTCTAACACCAGACTATTTTACTCTGTCTAACACCAGACTATTTTACTCTGTCTAACACCAGACTATTTTACTCTGTCTAACACCAGACTATTTTACTCTGTCTAACACCAGACTATTGCACTCTGTCTAACACCAGACTATTTTACTTTGTCTAATACCAGACTATTTTACTGTGTCTGACACCAGACTATTTCACTATATCTAAGCTGAGCTGAGCTGTACTGAGCTGTACTGCGCTGCGCTGAGCTGATATGAGCTGAGCTGTACGGAGCTGTTACAGTGAGCTGAGTTGAGTTGTACTGAGCTGAGCTTCCCTGAGCTGAGCTGAGCTAAACTGAGCTGAACTGAACTGAACTGAACTGAACTGAGCTGAGTTGAACTGAACTGAACTGAACTGAACTGAACTGAACTGAACTGAACTGAACTGAACTGAACTGAACTGAACTGAACTGAACTGAACTGAACTGAACTGAACTGAACTGAACTGAACTGAACTGAACTGAACTGAACTGAACTGAACTGAACTGAACTGAACTGAACTGAACTGAACTGAACTGAACTGAACTGAACTGAACTGAACTGAACTGAACTGAACTGAACTGAACTGAACTGAACTGAACTGAACTGAACTGAACTGAACTGAACTGAACTGAACTGAACTGAACTGAACTGAACTGAACTGAACTGAACTGAACTGAACTGAACTGAACTGAACTGAACTGAACTGAACTGAACTGAACTGAAACTGAACTGAACTGAACTGAACTGAACTGAACTGAACTGAACTGAACTGAACTGAACTGAACTGAACTGAACTGAACTGAACTGAACTGAACTGAACTGAACTGAACTGTACTGTACTGTACTGTACTGTACTGTACTGTACTGTACTGTACTGTACTGTACTGTACTGTACTGTACTGTACTGTACTGTACTGTACTGTACTGTACTGTACTGTACTGTACTGTACTGTACTGTACTGTACTGTACTGTACTGTACTGTACTGTACTGTACTGAGCTGTATTGAGCTGTACTGAGCTGATTTGTAAACAAACTGAGAACAACCAGTGCAAAACAAACAGAAACCGTTGTTTAGATCAAAATGGCCTTTTTAAAAGTTAAAATACATACGGGGTAAGGTGATAGGACAAGCTTCCTAGTTGCAATTCCATCTTTTTCAGATGTTGAGTCCAGTTGTACTGTAAGACTGTCGTACTGTTTGGGCTTGGCTGATGCAGTAGGCCAGAAATTAGGCAAAGCCTAAATAAAGATTTTTAATAGAATGAGGTGAGAAAGGAAGAGAGGAAAACGCAAGTTTGAATAAAACAGAATAAAATAAATAATGGACAATGATAAATGAAGAATAGACAATAAATAATGCACAGTTGAAAATGGACAATGAACAATGGACAATGCACAATTGACAATAAACAATGAACAATGGACAATGAACAATGGACTATGAACAATCAACAATGGACAATGGACAATGGACAATGGACAATGGACAATGGACAATGGACAATGGATAATGGACAATGGACAATGGACAATGGACAATGGACAATGGACAATGGACAATGGACAATGGACAATGGACAATGGACAATGGACAATGGACAATGGACAATGGACAATTGACAATGAACAATGGACAATGGACAATGAGCAATGAACAATGAACAATGGACAATGGACAATGGACAACGGACAATGAACAAAGGACAATGAACAATGTACAATGCACAATGGACAATGTACAATGAACAATGAACAATGGACAATGGGCAATGGACAATGGACAATGGACAATGGACAATGGACAATGAACAATGAACAATGAACAATGGACAATGCACAATGAACAATGACCAATGAACAATGAACAATGAACAATGCACAATGCACAATGCTAAATGAACAATGGACAATGGACAATGAACAATGAACAATAGACAATGAACACTGAACAATAGACAATGAACAATGAACAATGAACAATGGATAATGGACAATGAACAATGGATAATGCACAATGGACAATGAACCATGGACAATGGACACTGAACAATGAACAATGAACAATGAACTATGAACAATGGACAATGGACAATGGACAATGGACAATGAACAATGGACAATGGACAATGAACACTGAAGAATGAACAATGGACAATGAACAATGGACAATGGACAATGGACAATGGACAATGGACAATGGACAATGAACAATGCACAATGGACAATGAACAATGAACAATGGACAATGGACAATGGACAATGGACAATGGACAATGGACAATGGACAATGGACAATGGACAATGAACAATGAACAATGAACAATGCACAATGCACAATGCACAATGCACAATGCACAATGAACAATGGACAATGAACAATGAACAATGAACAATGAACAATGAACAATGAACAATGAACAATGAACAATGAACAAGGAACAAGGAACAATGAATAATGAGTAATGCACAATGAACAATGAACACTGGACAATGAACAATGGACAATGGACAATGAACAATGGACAATGCGCAATGAACAACGAACAAGGAACAATGAATAATGAATAATGCACAATGAACAATAACTAGTTCCCATCCCTCACCGTTCCCTCCTTAACGTTATTCAGCAGAACTATTGTTGATGATTTTTTCTCATGAACCATCCTCCAAAAGTCGTTCACAGTGTTTGGAAGAGGAGACTGGGTAGCAATGAAATAGTTTCGTCCAAGGTAACCCTAAATAGAAGAAAACGAGAATTAATGATCAGGCATTTCATTCATCCACCAACCCAACCATCCATCCATCCATCTATCTATCCTTCCTTCCTTCCCTCTCTCCTTCCCTCCCTCCCCCCTCCCTCTCCCCTCCCTCTCTCCCTCCCTCCCAGCCTCCTTCCTTCCATCCATCCATCCATCTGTCCATCCATCCATCCATCTATCCATCCGTCCGTCCGTCCATCCATCCATCCATCCTTCCTTTCTTCTCTCCCTCCCTCCTTTCATCCATCCATCTATCCCTCCCTCTCTCCTTCCTTCCTTCCACCCATCCATTCCTCCCTCCATTCATCCATCCATCAATGTATCCATTCATCCATCGACTCATTCGTCCATCTATCCATCTATCCATCTATCCATCCATCCATCCATCCATACCTCTTCGTTCGTCCCTCACTCACTTCCACAAAAGACAGTGCTATATTTATTCCACGCACCTGAACAAAAACGGCATTAATGTAATCTGAACTATCGACGCCATCAATGTAAGCGAGATTAACACGGTTGGACTCAGCTAAAAACGAAAAAAACCATGCTGATAGTCAACTGGTTGTCTAATGGAATAGAGTGGAGTGGAGTGGAGTAGATTAGAGTAGAGTAGAGTAGTGTTAAGAGTAGAATGGAGTGGAGTGGAGTGGAGTGGAGTAAAGTAGAGTAGAGTAGAGAAGAGTAGAGTTAAGAGTGGAGTGGAGTGGAGTGGAGTGGAGTAGAGTGGAGTGGAGTAAAGAAGAGTAGAGTAGAGTAGAGTAGAGTAGAGTAGAGTAGAGTAGAGTAGAGTAGAGTAGAGTAGAGTAGAGTAGAGTAGAGTAGAGTAGAGTAGAGTAGAGTAGAGTAGAGTAGAGTAGAGTAGAGTAGAGTAGAGTAGAGTAGAGTAGAGTAGAGTAGAGTAGAGTAGAGTAGAGTAGAGTAGAGTAGAGTAGAGTAGAGTAGAGTAGAGTAGAGTAGAGTAGAGTAGAGTAGAGTAGAGTAGAGTAGAGTAGAGTAGAGTAGAGTAGAGTAGAGTAGAGTAGAGTAGAGTAGAGTAGAGTAGAGTAGAGTAGAGTAGAGTAGAGTAGAGTAGAGTAGAGTAGAGTAGAGTAGAGTAGAGTAGAGTAGAGTAGAGTAGAGTAGAGTAGAGTTAAGAGTGGAGTGGAGTGGAGTGGAGTGGAGTGGAGTGGAGTGGAGTGGAGTGGAGTGGAGTGGAGTGGAGTGGAGTGGAGTGGAGTGGAGTGGAGTGGAGTGGAGTGGAGTGGAGTGGAGTGGAGTGGAGTGGAGTGGAGTGGAGTGGAGTGGAGTGGAGTGGAGTGGAGTGGAGTGGAGTGGAGTGGAGTGGAGTGGAGTGGAGTGGAGTGGAGTGGAGTGGAGTAGAGTAGAATAGAGTAGAGTAGAGTAGAGTAGAGTGGAGTAGAGTAGAGTAGTTCAGTTGGTAGAGAGTCGGACTACTAAAGCGAAGGTCGCGGGTTCGAATCTCAGCCGTGGTTGAGTAGGGCTTTTCTCAGCTTACCCAGTACGGATCGTCACTCGGAGTATCACCTAATATAATTGTTGTCTAATGTTTAACAATATATAATAATCTAGTCCCTTATGGAACATCATTTCGGTTCATGAGTTAATTCGAAATGGCTACATGCATAAAAAGAAATAGAAATCCGACAAACCTGGATAGATATCTTTGAAGCGATTTCTCGTTTGATTGTCTTCCAATAATCCAGCTTCACATTCTTCGTCAAAAAATGTAGGCGTCACATCACCAAGCCTCTAAACGAAGAAAACCCAACGTACTGCTTAAATTTCAACATGTCCTCCTACCCTAGAATTACCAATAATCAGTAAGTGTGAAACGGCCTTGAATTACAAATAATTGGTAATTGTAGGTAATTCTCTGTCCCACATGCGGGATGTTAAACTAAATTGCATATAACTAAAAAAACAGTTTTTTCCCCGGAGGGTTGTGGTTAGGTACCTAGGTTTAGGTTCAACGGGGGGTTGTGGTTAGGTTTCCGGTTTCCAGGGTGGTTGTGGTTAGGGTTAGGGTAAGGTTTAGAGGTTGGGGTCGAGGTTGGGGTGGGGGGTTGAGAATTAGTTCTTTAAAATTCACAATTATTGTTAATTGTAGGCCATTGCACACTTACTGATTATTGGTAATTCTAGATGAGAGGATATGCTGTAAATGTAGACCCTTTTTCACAGTTTTATCCTGGTTAGGCGGGACGGGACAAAAACGTCCCGGCGGACACATTCTTTATATAAACGAAATGAGATAGATGAAGGAAAATATCGTAGTGATGCGATCACGCTTAACGTCCCGTCTTGCATGTAAACAGCCCCTAACATATCCATCTCTTCCCTTAAGAACACGCAGAGACAAATTTCAAAAGTATCGTTACGGGACAAACCTTGAATTTTTCTTGAAAACCAGTCATGCCTCCAGCTTGTACTTTTGATAAATTTTTAATCTCTTGTGAAATGTTGTTCGAATCCACTTCATTCATACCACACAATATTGTTTCCACGATTGCTTCGTGTACAAATATATATTGTTGCTAAAATAAGAACGAAATTTTAGACATACGGTTGATGACATGATGGAAGGAAGGAAGGAAGGAAGGAAGGAAGGAAGGAAGGAAGGAAGGAAGGAAGGAAGGAACGAAGGAAGGAAGCAAGTAAGAAAGCAAGTAAGAAAGAAAGGAGGGAAGGAAGGAAGGAAGGAAGGAAGAAAGGAAGGAAGGAAGGAAGGAAGGAAGGACGGAGGGAGGGAGGGAAGGAAGGAAGGAAGGAAGGCAGGAAGGAAGGAAGGAAGGAAGGAAGG
>JAWNZC010000030.1:525000-545000 GCA_035771165.1 Paragorgia papillata | reverse complement strand
TGATAACAAAATACTGACGTTTCAAACTGTCGTTGTCGTTGTCGTTGTCCCTGTCCTTGTCCATGTCCCTGTTCCTGTCCTTGCCCTTGCCCTTGTCCTTGTCCCTGTCCCTGTCCCTGTCCCTGTCCCTGTCCTTGTCCTTGTCCTTGTCCTTGTCCTTGTCCTTGTCCTTGTCCTTGTCCTTGTCCTTGTCCTTGTCCTTGTCCCTGTCCCTGTCCCTGTCCCTGTACTTGTCCCTGTCCCTGTCCCTGTACTTGTCCCTGTCCCTGTCCTTGTCCCTGTCCTTGTCCTTGTCCTTGTCCTTGTCCTTGTCCTTGTCCTTGTCCTTGTCCTTGTCCCTGTCCCTGTCCCTGTCCCTGTCCCTGTCCCTGTCCCTGTCCCTGTCCCTGTCCCTGTCCCTGTCCCTGTCCCTGTCCCTGTCCCTGTCCCTGTCCCTGTCCCTGTCCCTGTCCCTGTCCCTGTCCCTGTCCCTGTCCCTGTCCCTGTCCCTGTCCCTGTCCCTGTCCTTGTCCCTGTCCTTGTCCTTGTCCCTGTCCCTGTCCCTGTACTTGTCCCTGTCCCTGTCCCTGTCCTTGTCCCTGGCCTTGTCCTTGTCCTTGTCCTTGTCCTTGTCCTTGTCCTTGTCCCTGTCCCTGTCCCTGTCCTTGTCCCTGTCCCTGTCCCTGTCCCTGTCCCTGTCCCTGTCCCTGTCCCTGTCCCTGTCCCTGTCCCTGTCCCTGTCCCTGTCCCTGTCCCTGTCCCTGTCCCTGTCCCTGTCCCTGTCCATGTCCCAGTCCCTGTCCATGTCCCTGTGCTTGTCATTGTCCCTGTCCCTGTCCCTGTCCTTGTCCCTGTCCCTGTTCCTGTCCCTGTCCCTGTCCCTGTCCCTGTCCCTGTCCCTGTGCTTGTCCTTGTCCCTGTCCCTGTCCCTGTCCCTGTCCCTGTCCCTGTCCCTGTCCCTGTCCCTGTCCATGTCCCAGTCCCTGTCCATGTCCCTGTGCTTGTCATTGTCCCTGTCCCTGTCCCTGTCCCTGTCCCTGTCCCTGTCCCTGTCCCTGTCCCTGTCCCTGTCCCTGTCCCTGTCCCTGTCCCTGTCCCTGTCCCTGTCCCTGTCCCTGTCCCTGTGCTTGTCCTTGTCCCTGTCCCTGTCCTTGTCCTTGTCCTTGTCCCTATCCTTGTCCCTGTCCTTGTCCCTATCCCTGTCCCTGTCCTTGTCCCTGTCCCTGTCCCTGTCCTTGTCCTTGTCCCTATCCTTGTCCTTGTCCTTGTCCTTGTCCCTATCCTTGTCCTTGTCCTTGTCCTTGTCCTTGTCCCTGTCCCTGTCCCTGTCCTTGTTGTCCTTGTACCTCGTATTCCTTTTTAAACTCCTCTTCCTCATTAGCTTTCATTTCGTTAACATAATGAGCAAATTCTGCTATAGCTATGGGAATATGAGCTTTCTTGGGGGAAACACCTGCACAAAAAAGGCCAAATAAATAAATTAACAAGACGCCTGCTCAGGCGTTCACGCGGACTACTGATTTCTGACAGCTTGGCGTAGCCTGTGCGTACTCTAGCAAGACTATATGGCAATGGATAATTGCATAGATTTTGACAAATTAAATCTATGGTCTTGTATGAACTGCAGCAGTGCAGGAAGCGCCGACCGTTTGCTAATGTAATAATGTAAACAACAAGGCCATTTTTTCGAAAAGTAAACAACGGATCTAATATATTTGGTAGACAAAACCTATAGTGTCGGATTCGGCAGATTCAAGTATTCGGTGTTTATTATTATACTTGCATTTTGTAGTTGTTGGACTAAGCAGCAAGGCCAGGGCCAACATGTTTCGAAATAGCTCGTCATATTTTACGTACCATCCTGGACAAAAGTGCTTGGGACACCATGCGAAAATCGTCAAAAAGAGTGGCCCAACAATTTTGCCAGGATTGTCTGAAAATGATGAATTTATAAGTTTTCAATAAAACACAGCTTTTTAACTTTGTAACATTGCAAAAGATATACAGTTTAATAATAAAGAGCCTCCGTCTCTGCTCCCCCTTACCCCTTCAATGGGGAAGGGTTCACTGGAGCAGAGTCTCTGCAGAGTTCCCACCGGCACCTGTACCACCCGCACGAGTGCTCTTATTTAATTTGCATATTCAACAAACCTTCTATACTCCACAAACAATCTGTTGTTCATGCATGTGGGAGCGTATTTGTATTATTTTGGAAAAAACTGCGCAGAATCGCGGCGTCAAAATTGTTTTTTTCTTTGATTGTAGGTCTACCGCTAAGAACGCAGTTTCAGTAGAGATATCGCCTACACGCGTAAAAACGCACAACTTGTTCACGGTTGTCAACAGGCGTGAACAATGTTGTGCTGCTCGCCGTGAACAAGTTGTCAGCAAGTTGTTCACTTATGGTTCGAACAACTTGTTCACGGATAAATCAACAGTCATGAACAAGTTGTTCCAACAACAAAATAACAACGATGAACAACAATGTTACAACACTGTTGAACATGGTTGATGTATCAACACGTTCTTCGGTTGTTACAACATGCGTGAACAACGGTTGTTGTTTCATCAAGTTGTAACAACTTGTTGAAACAATGATGAACAATGTTGTTCATTTATCAATGTTGTTCACATATGTCAACAAGTTGTTACAGCATTGTTCAGGCAACAATGCTGCAACAAAGATTTTTACGCGTGTAGTTTATGATCCTCTCAATCTTCATGCTTATTGAATCAACATACCAGTTTCATTCGAGTAGACCACATCGTTTGAAGCATTATTTACCCTGACCACAGGCTCGCCATCAGGATTATCCATGACATTTTCAAACGCAACAACTACTTCAGCATTATCCTTGTCAACATCTATGGCGCTCTTCGAATAATTGCGATGAGATCTCCTAGAAAAATACAAACATTTTACCACTCAAAAACACTTCTCAGTAACACGTTTTTCTAACGTGAGGTGTGATACGTATACATGTAGTGTATGTGGTACGTTTGAGAGCTTGGTGTAATGGAACAGACGTTTGGTGGACGTTCATCAAGCTCAAATACTCAGAGTTAGAGTTAGAGAGTGGGAGAGTGAAAGTTAGAGAGTTAGAGAGTTAAAGAGTTAGAGAATTTGAGTGAGAGTTTGAGTTAGGGAGATAGAGAGTTAGGGAGATAGAGAGTTAGAGTGTTAGAGTGTTAGAGTGTTAGAGTGTTAGAGTGTTAGAGTGTTAGAGTGTTAGAGTGTTAGAGTGTTAGAGAGTTAGAGCGTTAGAGCGTTAGAGCGTTAGAGCGTTAGAGCGTTAGAGCGTTAGAGCGTTAGAGCGTTAGAGCGTTAGAGCGTTAGAGCGTTAGAGTGTTAGAGTGTTAGAGTGTTAGAGAGTTAGAGTGTTAGAGTGTTAGAGTGTTAGAGCGTTAGAGCGTTAGAGTTAGAGTTAGAGTTAGAGTTAGAGTTAGAGTTAGAGTTAGAGTTAGAGTTAGAGTTAGAGTTAGAGTTAGAGTTAGAGTTAGAGTTAGAGTTAGAATTAGAGTTAGAGTCAGAGTTAGAGTCAGAGTTAGAGAGTTAGAGAGTTAGAGAATTAGAGAGTTAGAGAATTGGAGAGTTAGAGAGTTGGAGAGTTGGAGAGTTAGAGAGTTGGAGAGTTAGAGAGTTAGAGAGTTAGAGAGTTTAGAGAGTTAGGTAGTTAGAGAGTTAGAGAGATCAAGCCTTCAACCTTCTAATGACCAGATAGACACTCTAACCATTGCGCAACTAAGTGGTAGCGTTTGCATATGAGAAGCAGTTCAAATGATAAGTTGTACGTATCCATGTAGTGTATGTGGTACGTTTGTGAGCTTGGTGTAATGTAAGGCGCTGTTTACATGAAGAGGACTAACAGTCCAATCGGATCGAAAAACGCGAGTGAAGTCAATCCAGGCACATGTTTACATGGAGAATCCGATCTGCTTGGAACTTTGTTTTCGTTTTTGGAACACTATTTTCTGTGCTTCCCTCAATGTCTGCCATTTAGCACGACACGCACTAACTTCACTCATACGTATCAAGTCATTTTCAAGTCAAACCGTGTTTAGATGAATCAGATTGGAGAAATTCAAGTCGATCCTTGCCTGAATCTTAAGTCAATCCACTCCACTGCGCGGATTGACTTCAGCCATCCGTTTCGATCAGATCGGAAACTTTCAATCTTCTTCATGTAAACACAACAAGGAGAAACAACATGCGAGATTTGATTTGAACACTCAATCCGCTTCATGTAAACACCAAACAGGGTCGAACAGACGTTTGGTATACGTTCATCAAGCTCGATTACTCAGAAAATGTTTCTGAGCCCCAGGCAGTGATCAAACCTTCGACCTTCTAATGACCAGTTAGACGTTCTAACCATTGAGCTACTGAGGCTCAGATGGAGAGCTAAGGTTGTAAATTCATAGTCAATATGATAAGTTGTCTGTATACATGTAGTGCATGTGGTACGTTTGTGAGCTTGGTGTAATGGAACCGACGTTTGGTAGACGTTCATCAAGCTCAAATACTCAGAAAAATGTTTCTGAGTCCCAGACAGGGATCCAACCTGCAACCATCTAATGACCAGTTAGACGCTCTAACCAGTCAAGCATTGAGGCTTGGCTAAAAAGCGACGGTTGTAAATTCTGGAAGCACGGGTGGTGTGAGCTGTTAGCGCGCTGCCTCTCACTGCAGTCCAAAGTTAAGCCCGCTTGGATGGGGTTAGTACTTGGATGGGTGACCGCTTGGGAATAATGACTCCGTTCTCGAGCTTGCGACTCATGTGAGTAGAGTTGTAGTTGATCTCTTCTGTGCTTCGAGGGTTTTCTAGTTTTCCTCCCTCCGTCAAACAACACTTACATCTTAAGGTCTTTCTACACGGTACGATTGTCGGATACGATTGTCATCGTGATGTATGTGATTCAGCGCCAATCGTGTAAACGACGTTTTTCGACATTCACCATCGAATCATGAACAAGAATTGTGTCACGTACACAAAATTCCATACGCCAGAATGACAATCGTATACAACAATCCGTATCATGTAGATAGGCCTTTAGCTGTGATCCTAGAACCCAAACCGACTACGCGGCCAAGCTCGTGGCGGAAACGAAAGGCCTAGAAACTAGGCTACTGTGATTCGTGGTCTGAACTGTGTCGTATGGCGGCTGCTTGGAGCGCCTTTGATATGCCTCGATACGGCCACGTTGATCTGAGTCCTTCGTAATTCAACCACTGGCTGCGAGTAAGGATGGAAATAGCCCCAATGCTTTACCTTTAAACTCATAGTCATATGCGCTTCTTAAGTGGCCAGAGTTGGAAGAAAAGCTGCGGGTATGCGGATACCACCCGGAGGAAGGTTTACTTTAGTGAGGAAGGTTTAAAGTGAAAACACGTGAAACAACACATTCGGTAATCTGAGAAAGTTACAATTGATCAAGCAAGGTGTCGAGAAGAAATACGATTTGCAGCAAAACATTGGCTAACCAACAATTATGCAGCACTGGCAGTGGCAGCAGTTACATGCGTGAGACATGTACGCTGATGTCTGCTGTGATGTCTGTATCTTCGCAGCAGTCGAGGGTAGTTGGCAGGCTATCAGTCAGCAGCGGTCAGTTATTAGTAGCTATTGTAGTATGCCAAAGCTTACCTAGGAAAACCTAGAAAACCAAGGTACTGCAAAACTCACGCAGTATTTATGAACGTTGCAAAACACAAAATTCTCGCTATATATTTTGAGGAAGGTTATCTAAATTTAAAAACCCATCCGGAGGAAGGTTGAATACGTTTTCCAACTCTGTAAGTTGCAGCGTTTGCATATGACATGCAGTTAAATTGAAGTTATGTACATGAAAAGTGTTTGTATAAGAAGGAGGGGAGTTCATGTATCAGTTCTATAATTATATTTAGTTATTTGATTGTGGTAAGAAACTCTGTACAAACAATTGCTCTACCTTTTCCAAACTATAATTCCAACGATTACCAAAAGAATAACAGCTGCAGCCACAGCAACAATAATTGCAATTAAAGTACCATTGTCATTACCATCACCAGAAGGAGTGCCAACATCTCCATAAAATATAGAATTATCAAAGATTGCGCGTCAAATTTATTTATATTTGATTTATATGATACATGAAAACAATAGTAATATTTCCTTTCATCCCTACGCCAGTGGGTCTGTCTGTTCGTCAGTTCGTTCGTTGGTTCATTGGTATATCCTCACCATTACTATCACCACCACCATCATAATCACCACCATCATCACCGTCATCATCATCATCACCGTCATCATCAACATCACTATCACCATCATCACCATCATCATAATCACCATCATCACCATCATCATCACCACCATCATCATCATCATCATCATCACCATCACGACCACCATCACTATCATCGCCATCATCATCACCATCATCATCATCATAACTATCACCACCACCATCACCACTACTACCATCACCATTATCATCATCACCATCACAACTACTACCATCACCATCACCATCACCACTACTACCATCACGATCACCATCATTACCAGCACCATCACCATCATTACCATCATCATCACCATCAATCACCATCGCATTTCTATGTGAGTAATTATTCTTATAAAGATTACCTTTGGAAACACTAAATGTTTCGCTCCAATAAGAAGGAAATGGCGTCTAAAAAAAATTGTAAATAATATGATAAACCTATATTTCATTTTTCTGACAGATGCATTAAATCCTTTATTCAAATGATTGGTCGGTCGGTCGGTCGGTCGGTCGGTCTGTCTGTCTGTCTGTCTGTCTGTCGGTCTGTCTGTCTGTCTGTCTGTCTGTCTGTCTGTCTGTCTGTCTGTCTGTCTGTCTGTCTGTCTGTCTGTCTGTCTGTCTGTCTGCCTGCCTGTATGTTTGTCTGTCTAACGGTCTATCTGTTTCTCCGTCTCTCGCTTGCTCCTTCCCTCTTTTCCTCTCTCCTCCCTCACTCAATCTCCCATTGGTATCTTACTTCTGACGCGTCATAGTTGAACTGTGCAGCGCGATATACCAAATCCTGATCCAATACAACATTAGACTCAGACGCCCTTCTACGACGCTTTTTAGCATCAAAAAACTGAAGTGTGACATTCATTGTGTTTTCTTTAAAATCATCCACGTTGATCTCCATAGCAACGAAGGCCACATTGTCATCTTCCTTTTTAACCTCAGAAAATTTAACTAGTTCAATTTCTTCAGGAGGTGTTGGAATGGTGGACTCTGACTGAACTTGGAGGACTATCAACTTGACATTTCTTTACACGAAAAATACAAATAAAGTAAAGTGGAGTGGAGTGAAGAGAAATAAAGGGAAGTGAAGTGAAGTAGAGTGGAGTGGAGTAGAGTAGAGTTAAATAGAGTGGAGTGAAGCGAAGTGAGGTGAAGTGAGGTGAGGTGAGGTGAGGTGAGGTGAGGGAGGGGAGGGGAGGGGAGGGGAGGGGAGGGGAGGGGAGGGGAGGGGAGGGGAAGGGAAGGTAAAGGAAAGGGAATGAAGTGCAGTGAAGTGAAGTGAAGTGAGGTGAAGTGAAGTGAAGTGAAGTGAAGTGAAGTGAAGTGAAGTGAAGTGAAGTGAAGCGAAGCGAGGTGAGGTGAGGTGAGGTGAAGTGAAGTGAAGTGAAGTGAAGTGAAGTGAAGTGAAGTGAAGTGAAATGAAGTGAAGTGAAGTGATGTGAAGAGAAGTGAAGAGAAGTGAAGAGAAGTGAAGTGAAGTGAAGTGAAGTGAAATGAAGTGAAGTGAAGTGAAATGAAGTGGAGTGAAGTGAAGTGGAGTGAAGTGAAGTGAAGTGAAGTGAAGCTCATGAGGTAAGGTTCAAGACTTAAACTTACATTATCGCACTTTTTTTTGGTTTCCGCAATGTAACTGTGTAGCTTTCGTCGTTTTTTTCTGGCGGAGGAAGAGGTGCTGTAACAAGAAAATTGAAAGATTCACAGGAAACGATACGGTATGCCGAACTACAAAACCTCGATTGTGCTTCTATTACAATTGTCACCATGCAAACATTGTCAAATGCAAACATTGTCACCATACAAACATTGTCACCATGCAAACATTGTCACCATGCAAACATTGTCAAATGCAAACATTGTCACCATGCAAACATTGTCACCATGCAAACATTGTCAAATGCAAACATTGTCACCATGCAAACATTGTCAAATGCAAACATTCAAATAATTAATCATACCTGAATTTGTTGTTGTTGATGTTTCATTGCTTGCTTCACTTTTACCAGCTTGGGTAACAATCTCAACACTGATGTAATATGTCGTCTCATATTGTAGACCTTCAAGAAAGTAGAACAGAGAAGCAGGTGCCATTACATTGATAATGGAGTTGTTTGATTTCCGGAATGAAATAATATGATTTATTGCCATTTGATCTTTGGGTAAGGAAGGTTGCGTCCAAGATATCTTTAAACCATTAGTTCCATTGGAAACAATACGAGTGATCTGTGGAGCTAGAAGATATGACAGAACATCACAAGGTAAGATAATAATGTCTTTAGAATGTAAAGATAAAGATTCGAATTGTTAAATTTGGAATATACCAAGGACTTGTAAACACGGTGGCAAGCACATCTAAAGCACGTGTAAAGCGCTTGTAAAGCACGTATAAAGCACGTGTAAAACACATGTAAAGCATGTGTAAAGCACGTGTGACTCACGTGTAAAACACATGCGAAGCATGTGTAAAACACATGTAAAGCACGTGTTGAACACAGGTGAAGCACGTGTAAAGCACATTTGAAGCATGTGTAAAGCATATGTAAAGCACGTGTAAAGCACATGTAAAGCACATGTAAAGCACATATGAAGCACGTTTAAATACATGTGAAGCACGTTTAAATACATGTGAAGCACGTATAAAGTACCTCTGAAATACGTGTAAAGTACATGTGAAACACGTGTAAAGAACATGTCAAGCACGTGAAAAATACACGTGAACCACGTGTGAAATACATGTGAAGCACGTGTACAGTACATGTGAACCACGTGTAAAGTACATGTAAAGCACGTATAAACTACATGCAAAAACACGTGAATCATTTGTGAAAACTAAAATACCGGATTTTTTAAACTTATGACAAAAAATGTATGCTAGCTGCTTTGTCCTTGAAAAAGGAGTAGTCCCTTCTATGATTATGAAAAAACAGCCACGAGATATTTTTCACGAGTAAAAAATGTCGTCGGCATTTCATTACCCGCAGGTCTTTTAAAAATCTTAACACTGTTACTCCAGTCTGTTGAGTAGTAGATATCCTAAAAAAAGATAATGTCACTTTGTTAGTCTTAAAGGGCAAATAGAAGGTTAAAAATGTATATATTTCATTCTTTTCTTCCGAGAAAGTGTTGGTACAACAGTAGTTAGCGCACATGTAGTAACACTGGATCAATGAGGGATGATCCTTACTGGACCTCTAGCTAGAGAGAACAGTTTAGATATGACTGATAGTGTTATACAGTATAAATAGAGTTAGTTTAGTTTACTCTGGTTTCCTTCTGTAGTAATACTGGATCAATGAGGAATGGTCCTTACTGGACCTCTAGAGAGAACAGTTTAGATATGATTGATAGGGTTTTCCAGTATAAATAAAGTTAGTTTAGTTTACTCCAGTTTCCTCCTGTAGTAACATTGGATCAATGAGGAATGGTCCTTACTGTACCTCTAGAGAGAACAGTTTAGATATGACTGATAGGGTTATCCAGTATAAATAAAGTTAGTTTAGTTTACTCCAGTTTCCTTCTGTAGTAACACTGAATCAATGAAGGATGGTTCTTACTGGACCTCTAGAGAGAACAGTTTAGATATGACTGATAGAGTTATCCAGTATAAATAAAGTTAGTTTAGTTTAGTAATACTGGATCAATGAAGGATGGTCCTTACTGGACCTCTAAGAAGAACAGTTTAGATATGACTAATAGGGTTATCCAGCCAGTATAAGTAAAGTTAGTTTAGTTTACTCTAGTTTCCTCCTGTAGTAACACTGGATCAATGAGGGAAGGTCTTTACTGGACCTCTAGGGAGAACAGTTTAGATATGACTGATAGGGTTATCCAGTATAAGTAAAGTTAGTTTAGTTTACTCTAGTTTCCTCCTGCAGTAACACTGGATCAATGAGGGATGGAGGTACTTTCTACACTTTTTATATAGATCAGAAAAGTCATTTACCTTGCTTTCAATAAATCTTAAGAACACTATATAATCCGTGTCTTCTTTTAATGGTTGATTGAAGTAACTTGCCGTGCTTAAGTTGTACCACTTTCCATCACCAATTACGAAAGGTTTTGAAAGCTCACTGGCGTTCAAACCAGCAGTAACGTAAGGAGCCGACGAGCCATTCATAAATGGTTTTATCTCGTTTGACTGGTATTCGTCAGTTGTTTTACTTGGAGTGTTAGCGGCTTGAACAATGACCAGTATTGATCTAAAAAAACAAATTATAATTATGATATTACAAAAACAACTCCCTAATAAAAGTAGCGTGCTGCGTAGGCAGTGTTGATGAAACAACAATCGAAATATAGTAAGGTTTGATATACTGCTGAAAAAGAGAACGTAGGAGCCTAAATGTCGCAATGATGACTCATGCAGCATTGCAGTTACAAGACAGAGGGGTGTTACACGCTGCAACGCGTTTATGCAATTTTCCAATGCGCGGATTTGGATTTCGATAAAAGCGGATATACTGGGAAGAGGCTCGATTGAGTGCCAAATCATAACAAAATATTGCGAGACAAGTTGCTGAAGGGGTGTTACACGATGCAATCAGGAGCGGACTGGCTACGTCAGAGGGCCGGTTTCCAAACCAAGTTAATTGTTGTGGGTCCGCATGTGTAGTCATTTTTTACAAAGATTTTGTCCAAATTAGGCTTTAAATAGTATATTAGTTTGTGAAAACATACATTAACGCTGAATGTAAAAATATGCATGGATTGTAAGGTCAAAGCCTGTTAAGGCCTGCGGGTTACCAATAAAAACAAAGGACGACGCATTTCCTTACGCATTCTTTCCCATGCGCTAACCACTTATCGACTATACAACATATATTTTAATATGATTGTAGATCAGATGTTTGAAGCGTTTCAAACTTTTTAGATCCACATTTTCTTTTTGGGTAATCTCAACCAATTGTAAAGAACGACTCTATATTAGGAGAAGATAAAAGGGAAGATTGGTCCACTTCCCTCCAACTCCGCGGACCCTAAACATTGTTCTCTTTTCAGAGGAGCTTCTTCTTGCAAGTCGACCACCTTTTTCTTATGCCTTTTTTGTGCACCACGTTTAATGGCTTTCAGAAAGTAGAACATGATTCAACTTTGTGCAACGATTGTTGCAACTTGTCTCGCAACGATTTTGGCCATTGCACAGCATGTTACACACTGCAATGATGCATGCAACTTGTCTCACAATGATCTTGATCATTGCACAGCATGTTACACACTGCAATGGTTCATGCAACTTGTCTCACAATGATCTTGATCATTGCACAACATGTTACATACTGCAATGGTTCATGCAACTTGTCTCGCAACGATTTTGACCATTGCACAGCATGTTACACACTGCAATGGTTAATGCAACTTGTCTCACAATGATCTTGATCATTGCACAGCATGTGACATACTGCAATGGTTCATGCAACTTGTCTCGCAACGATTTTGGCCATTGCACAGCATGTTACACACTGCAATGATTCATGCAACTTGTCTTACAATAATCTTGATCATTACACAGAATGTTACACACTGCAATGGTTCATGCAACTTGTCTCACAATGATCTTGACAATTACACAGCATGTTACACACTGCAATGATTCATGCAACTTGTCTCACAACGATTTTGACCATTGCACAGCATGTTACACACTGCAATGGTTCATGCAACTTGTCTCACAATGATCTTGATCATTGCACAGCATGTTACACACTGCAATGGTTCATGCAACTTGTCTCGCAACGATTTTGACCATTGCACAGCATGTTACACACTGCAATGGTTCATGCAACTTGTCTCACAATGATCTTGATCATTGCACAGCATGTGACATACTGCAATGGTTCATGCAACTTGTCTCGCAACGATTTTGGCCATTGCACAGCATGTTACACACTGCAATGATTCATGCAACTTGTCTTACAATAATCTTGATCATTACACAGCATGTTACACACTGCAATGGTTCATGCAACTTGTCTCACAATGATCTTGACAATTACACAGCATGTTACACACTGCAATGATTCATGCAACTTGTCTCACAACGATTTTGACCATTGCACAGCATGTTACACGCTGCAATGGTTCATGCAACTTGTCTCACAACGATTTTGACCATTGCACAGCATGTTACACGGTGCAATGGTTCATGTAACTTGTCTCGCAACGATTTTGACCATTGCACAGCATGTTACACGGTGCAATGGTTCATGCAACTTGTCTCACAACGGCATTGTGAGACAAGTTGCATGAAAAATTGCACCGTGTAACAGGGCCTTAACTAACTAACTAAGACCCTAATATTTGAATTGCTCCCTAAATATATATATATATCTGTAGTGCAAATAGTTTTCTTTTCATTAACCTTTTCGTAATTAGACTTCATAAATGCTTACCCAACGGAACTTGGAAAAAAATATAAATATATTGATTTACTTACTGAACTTCGTCCCGTGGCTTTTTAAAATTTAAACCCAAGCTGTAATAAGTTTTTTTACTTGGTTTTACAGGTTCTGAAACAATAGAAGTTAAAAAAGATTTTAAACCGACGATTTTCAGCTTGGAATTTTTAACGTTTTGTTAGTTCTTGCTCTACAAACTATCGTTAGTTAGTATAGTACTTTCAGCTTGAAGTTTGTAAAGTTTTGTTAGTTCTTGCTCTACAAACTGTCGTTAGATAGTATAGTACTTTCAGCTAGGAGTTTGAAAAGTTTTGTTAGTTCTTGCTTTATACAAACTGTCGTTAGTTAGTATAGTACTTTCAGCTTGGAGTTTGTAAACTTTTGTTAGTTCTTGCTCTACAAGCTGTTGTTAGTTAGTATAGTACTTTCAGCTTGGAGTTTGTAAATTTTGTTAGTTCTTGCAGTGCAAGCTGTCGTTAGTTAATATAGTAATTTCAGCTTGGAGTTTGTAAAGTTTTGTTAGTTCTTGCTCTACATGCTGTCGTTAGTTCGTATAGTACCTTCAGCTTGGAGTTTGTAAATTTTGTTAGTTGTTGCTCTACAAGCTGTCGTTAGTTAGTATAGTACTTTCAGCTTGGAGTTTGTAAAGTTTTGTTAGTTCTTGCTCTACAAGCTGTCGTTAGTTAGTATAGTACTTTCAGCTTGGAGTTTGTAAAGTTTTGTTAGTTCTTGCTCTACAAACTGTCGTTAGATAGTATAGTACGTTCAGCTTGGAGTTTGTCAAGTTTTGTTAGTTCTTGCTCTACAAACTGTCGTTAGATAGTATAGTACTTTCAGCTAGGAGTTTGAAAAGTTTTGTTAGTTCTTGCTTTATACAAACTGTCGTTAGTTAGTATAGTACTTTCAGCTTGGAGTTTGTAAAGTTTTGTTAGTTCTTGCTCTACAAGCTGTTGTTAGTTAGTATAGTACTTTCAGCTTGGAGTTTGTAAAGTTTTGTTAGTTCTTGCTCTACAAGCTGTCGTTAGTTAGTATAGTACTTTCAGCCTGGAGTTTGTAAAGTTTTGTTAGTTCTTGCTCTACAAGCTGTCGTTAGTTAGTATAGTACTTTTAGCTTGGAGTTAGTTCTTGCTCTACAAGCTGTCGTTAGTTAGTATAGTACTTTCAGCTTAGAGTTTGTAAAGTTTTGTTAGTTCTTGCTCTACAAGCTGTCGTTAGTTAGTATAGTACTTTCAGCTTGGAGTTTGTAAAGTTTTGTTAGTTATTGCTCTACAAGCTGTTGTTAGTTAGTATAGTACTTTCAGCTTGGAGTTTGTAAATTTTGTTAGTTGTTGCTCTACAAGCTGTCGTTAGTTAGTATAGTACTTTCAGCTTGGAGTTTGTAAAGTTTTGTTAGTTCTTGCTCTACAAGCTGTCGTTAGTTAGTATAGTACTTTCAGCTTGGAGTTTGTAAAGTTTTGTTAGTTCTTGCTCTACAAACTGTCGTTAGATAGTATAGTACGTTCAGCTTGGAGTTTGTCAAGTTTTGTTAGTTCTTGCTCTACAAACTGTCGTTAGATAGTATAGTACTTTCAGCTAGGAGTTTGAAAAGCTTTGTTAGTTCTTGCTTTATACAAACTGTCGTTAGTTAGTATAGTACTTTCAGCTTGGAGTTTGTAAAGTTTTGTTAGTTCTTGCTCTACAAGCTGTTGTTAGTTAGTATAGTACTTTCAGCTTGGAGTTTGTAAAGTTTTGTTAGTTCTTGCTCTACAAGCTGTCGTTAGTTAGTATAGTACTTTCAGCCTGGAGTTTGTAAAGTTTTGTTAGTTCTTGCTCTACAAGCTGGTGTTAGTTAGTATAGTACTTTCAGGTTGGAGTTTGGAAAGTTTTGTTAGTTCTTGCTCTACAAGCTGTCGTTAGTTAGTATAGTATACTTTCAGCTTTACAAGCTGCCCTGTATGTCGTTAGTTAGTATGTCAAACGTACTAGTTACCTTGATTTGTTGTTGCGTTAATATCGCCACTTAATGCTCCATAATCAATTTTTGTCCCAGCAAAGATCTTAACAAGGTATTCCGTGCCTGATTTTAGCTTTGTAATAAGATACGATGTCCCTGTGATATCAGAAACACAATTTTTCTGCTTTCCTCCTGCTGCTGAATTGCAAAGTTTATATCTTGTAATGATTCCATTCCAGACGCTCTTATCACCAGGAGGCTGCCAAGAAGCGTGCAATGAACTTGAATTTCGAAAACCAACTGCCACGTTTGACGGCGGTCCATCAGGCGCTAGAGTTAAACAGATTTGTACACAAATTAAAGAGTTAATTCTTCAAATATTTTCATGATGACAAATTGTAACAGAATTGTTTCTGTAAATCTTGTAGCAAGTTGTTAAGTTGGAGAGCGGTAACAAGTTGTTTTATAAAATAAGGTGCCCTCTACGCACGTTCTGGTTGGCTGGGCTCCGCGCATTTATAAGAATATGACGATCATGAGTGACGTAAAATGGCGTGGAGTGGCGTAGAATGACGTCACCCGGCGGGAAAAGCATGCGAACTTTCAAAACTATCCCACTTTTAGTTTGTGTTTTTCCCTTCATATTTTATAAAACAAATAAAACATACCGCTCCTGTACATATGTACTCTTATAAAGGTACGTTTGACGTGATTTGAACACGAAAGAAGTGTAAAAGCAACTCTAGTCAACTTCTTTCGTGTTCAAATGACGTCAAACGAACCTTTAGGGTTACGTTATTATTACTCGGGCTACCTGTGGTAGGTCGAGCATTAAGTTTTGGCTCGGTTTTTTTTTGGGGTGTCACGATTTTGTATTTTTGCACTTTTTACTTCCGCTACTATTCATGCTTTCAGTGACTGAGTGGGACTGAGTGGGGCTGAGTGGGGCCGTGAGGCATGTTCAGTTGTATTAAGCTCTTTCCTCCTTTCACTTTTGGAGTTGGACAAAACGTTGAACAGTTTTGCCTTTTGATCAAGGTGTTCTTGTACATTGTTGGTTTCGAAATAGACTGACCGCTTTGTAGTTTAACAGTGATCAGATGTGGCTGACAACTGTCTTGATCGAAAATATGTTCACCAGTGTGAAGAATGCACCACATTCAGCCTTTGATCTGATCTTCCTCGGCCCACTCTCACCTTTGCTAGCGCGGTATAGAGCCTCTGCGGAGAAGAGTGTCCTTTGGTTGAGGCTACGATTTTGTGATTGCTGCAATAACACCACAATCAGTACCGATTTTATTCAAGCACCTCCGCACTTTGCCAGTAGCCCAAGTGAACGCCTGACACAGGCGTCTTGTTTTTATGAGATTTTGTAAATACTTGACAATATGGTTGGCAGAAATTCTGACAACCCTATAACATATCCGACACAATTTAGCATACCAACACTTTTAATAATGTAAAGACATGCTTCTGTCTTTGAATTTTTGAGGGAGAATGTAATAGCGTATCGTCGAGCTGTTATAGTCAGTTTCAGCTTGCTTTTGAAATTCGTTTGTCAACATTCGTTGGAAGGTTGGGAACTTGGTACGGAAGTTCGCGAAGTTCATTGTGAAGTTCGTCGTGAAGTTCGAATTTAATAAGCTTTGAATTCCTTTGGTAAAATCACGGAGAAGAAGATTATTTGTTGTATAGAATATAATAATAGATACTTGGTTAAGCAGAAACAAATTGCCGACTTAAATTTGTATCTACCTCGCAACGTAGTTCGGAACATTGCAACGTAAGTTCGGAATGTTCATTTCAATTATACGTATCGGATTTCAAAAGCAAGCTGAAACGGACTATACCAGAGAGCTTAAGAAACCCCGGGTTCGGTTAACGGGTACGGGTAATCCACCCGTACCCGTAGTCGTATCTACTGGTATAAAGTTTACTTAAGGTACCCGGCTAGTTCCGGGTAGAAAAACCGAGCAGAGAATGGTGACAACAAACAAAAATGGCGGCTGTACAAGCAAGGTTAGTAGCTCTGTGTTGTTGTTTCTTCGTCAATTTTCCGTCAAAAACATGTTTAAAAATCAATAGCTTGTACGAAAATGCCTTTAAAAAGTGCTATAAATACTTACACGTATCTCCATTTCTTATCCGGACTCCTCTGCTTACCCGTTTGGCATCTTATGGGTTAGAGCATGATCTACCACGGGAAAACGGGTAGATATGACGAGTAAACATGCTGACATCAGCAAAAATTAATAAACAAAATGGCGGTACCCGTATACACGTAAACCGAATCCGGGGTATCTTAAGGTCTCTATTTATAGCACAAAATGCGGACAAACAAACCCAAATTGACTTTCAAATGATTGCAGATGAGCCATTATCTATTGTTCGGACTGCAAGAATTGTGGGTAAAAGTGGACAAACTTAAATAGTGACGTCATTACGACGGAGCACTATTGTAGAATTTCCAAAAATAGTTTGAAACGCGTTGTTAAATCATTTTACCTGCTTCCTTCGTCTTAAATGTTTTAGAAACGCCATCACCAGCTCCGTAAACATTTGCAGCTTTAATAGTCACTTTATAATTGCTGTAAGGTTTCAGATTATCTAATGTGTACTGGTTTTTATCAGCGCTTCGTGTGACATTGCCTTTCTTTGTGTCATTCAAGAAGACCAGAAAATATGTTACGTAACTTTGTTCATCATTTTGAGGCAATGACCAAGAAACACGAGCTGACCTTCCATTTATTGTGTCAAAGACAACACTTTGAACTGGACCAGGCACAGCTAAGAAATAGAATAAGAAGACATTAAAAAGATACCAGCAACAATAGTTCTTCATGAAATTATAGTAAACACTTTTTCAAAAACAATCTTATTTACAGTTCGTCAAAAAGTAATCTGCCTTGAAACAATCTTAACAGAAACTCTTACCACGACCACATAATTCAACTCGAAGACAAAAATCGTTTCCTTGTTTTGTAATAATCTTTAGATATCTTGCACGAGAGATATCAAGCTTAACGACTGAAGCTTGATAGGCATTATGGTTTGCTGTAATCTGACAGAAAAAAAACAACAAACAAACGATTGCATTAACACCATTTTCTAATTTTTATTGTTCAAATCTAAAACACGATATAAAGTTATTTGAAAAAAAAATCAGCCAAGAAAAATATGATACTAAAAACGAGGACAACAATATCATCACTATCACTATAACGATCACCACTATCACCAACACTATCACTACCACTACCATCACCACAACTACCATCACTGACATTACCACTACCATCATCACCACTACCACCATCACTATCACCATATATCACTACCACTACCATCACCACAACTACCATCACTGCCATTACCACTGCCATCATCGCCAGCACCACCATTACCAAGATCACCACAACCACCATCACTATACCACTATCACCACCACCACCATCACCATCACTGCCACTATCACTGCCACTACCACCATCATCACCACCATCATCACCGCCACCACAAACTATCACTACTAGCGACATGCACCATTACTATCACCACTATAACCACCAACAGCAACAACCAAATGACGTAAAACACAGTTACTTATACCGTCTTCGCTGTACTTGAACCCAGCCCAGCCAAAGTGCGACTGTATTGTAAAGAATATGATTCTAGCCATTTTGTTTGTGCTTTGTCTCCAAATGTTGCAATGTATGTTATGTAATGTTCTCTTTGAAGATCAATCTGAAGATATTTTGATCCAGCGTTTGTTGGACACCAGCCATCGTTGTATACTCTGGCTGTCCAGCCGTTTCCCTCACTGGCAGAGAAGATGCTATTTGGATATATTCCATCATCCTCTAATAATGGTTCATTGCAAATTACACCTGGAGTTAAAAAAAATAATTAGTAAAGGATTGTGTTGTAAAAACTGTATACTATCGTCTGTCTGTCTGTCTGTCTGTCTGTCTGTCTGTCTGTCTGTCTGTCTGTCTGTCTGTCTGCCTGCCTGCCTGCCTGCCTGCCTGCCTGCCTGCTTGCTTGCTTGCTTGCTTGCTTGCTTGCTTGCTTGCTTGTTTGTTTGTTTGTTTGTTTGTTTGTTTGTTTGTTTGTTTGTTTGTTTGTTTGTTTGTCTGTTTGTCTGTTTGTCTGTATGTTTGTTTGTTTGTTTGTTTGTTTGTTTGTCTGCCTGCCGGCCGGCCTGCCTGCCTGTCTGCCTGTCTGTCTGTCTGTCTGTCTGTCTGCCTGTCTCATTCCTATATAAGTTAATATATAGATTTGACACCAGGATTCTTGCCCCCAGAATTGTTTCCTTCAGGACAACCCCCACCATCTCCTCCCTCACATCTTGAAATTCCTTGCAAAAATCCTGGTGTCAATCCTCGGTCTCTTACCTAATCCCATTCTAACATAAAGCTATTTTAGTATACATACAATTTACATTTGGGATGTTGGCGTCTTCGGTTAAGGTAGAAGGAACAAGCTGAGCACAACAAGTTGTACTAGTTGTTTGAGTACCATAGCAATACAGGTCTCCTGACGCAAGCTTTTCTCCAACTTGTACTGGCCATATCTTATTACCACTGCCGCTCTTGGTGTTAATGAATCCCAAATGATGACACAGTGCAACCTCCTTTTCTTCACTCCACGTTTTATCGTCGGCTGGTATCCAGGTTGTGCCATCAAAGACTTCAATGTAGCCTTGGTTTGGAGCTTGATGCAGCCGAATCTTGGAGACTATGAAAATTATAAGACATCTGTATATCATTTATTTCAAATTCCGTGTTCACTATCGTTAGATTCCGTGCTCATTATCGTTAAATTCCGTGCTCATTATCGTGAAATTCCGTGCTCATTATCGTGAAATCCGTGCTCATTACGGTCAAATTCCGTGTTCATTATCGTCAATAATATCGTCAAATTTCGTACTCATCACGCTCACTATAGTCCAACTTCGTAATGGTCAAATTGCGTGCTAAGAATCGTCAAATCACGTGCTCATTATGGTGAAATTCCGTGTCCATTACAGTCAAATTCCGTGCTCACTTATAATCCAATTTCTTGATTGTCAAACTCCGTGCTCATTATCAAATTCCGTGCTCATTACCGTAAAATTCCGTGCTTATTATCATCAAATTCCGTGCTCGTTATCGTCAAATTCCGAACTCTTGATTATCTAATTTCGTGAAATTGCGTGCTCACTATAGTCAAATTTCGTGATTGTCAAATTGCGCGCTCAGTAGCGTAAAATTCCGTGCTAATTATAGTCAAATTTCGTGCTCACTATAATCAATTTTCGTGCGCATAAGTTCCGTGCTACAAAATACTATTAATCAAAACATTGTTTTATAATGACCAATATTAATTATCACAACTTGCCTGTATTAATAGCAGTGCCTGGTGTATCAACGCAGTTGTATTCCATATAAAGTTTC
>JAWNZC010000030.1:497500-522500 GCA_035771165.1 Paragorgia papillata | reverse complement strand
TCTCTAGTCCTCAAGTCAAACTTCCTAAGCTAGGTACTGATGTCAACACGGCATTTTTTCGCGTCTGTAATAAATTCGTCTATTCTGTTTTCTTGGACAAACCTTGTCAGCAACATTACTGATCAACTACTCATGAATTCACCAATACCGTCGGAAAACACCTCAACCCAACTCGATCAAAGGCAAAATAACTCGAAAACACCGGCCTGACGGGTGATGCAATAATGCAATTTTGTGTGGCGAAAAAATAAAAATAAAAACAAGACGCCTGCTCAGGCGTTCACTCGGGCTAATGCAAAATCGCAGTGAGTATGTGGAGGTGTCTTGGATAAAAGGTCATAAAAAGAGCTCGAGGTTCTTGCTCCCCAAGACCCTGGCTATCTATTACTCTATTAAAGTCTAAACACATTGGTCACAGACAAAAGTCAAAACACAAACTAATTCTCCAATAGAAAACACAATTCGCAATATACGAAACACGATTGCCTGTTTAATATTTCCATACAGCGTTGAGCGTTCACATGTCGAGTCTCCTTAGGGTATTAAATATCAACACAGCATGTTTACCTGTCAAGCCGTCGCTTGCAAGTTCACTTCATCAACGTCCTTTGTGCTTCCATTCACAGCATTTGAGTAATTCAATGACATTTCATATAGCATGCTATTCAAGTTTCTATTCGTGTTTAGTTTTGTAAGTTCGGCGGGAATCGTACATTCGAAATCGCTCGTAATGTTATAGTGTAGATCTGGTGTATAGACTTTACCGCAATCGGCGTGCGGCTGTAAGCGTATATAATATCAAGATACTTGCTAGCGACATTATACTGACCAACAAGTAAACACTGAGCAACAGTGAAATGTCTTTCAAATATTCAAAAACATCGATAAAATGACAATAAAAGCTTCGTTCAAAAGAGACAATCACTCACTGATCTGGAGACAACTGACAGTCCGACTACTCTGACATCTTTGTTTGAGACGACTGCTGTGCAGTGTGCCAAGAAATGTCGTGGAAATATTCTTCTCGAACTCATTAATAATTCATGAAGAAAATTCAAAAGAAATCAATATTTAATCAGTATTTAGAAATCGGAGGAAGATTACGGTCAAATTTTGCAAACTTTGAGGTCGATTTTCTTTTAAAATATTGATTCGTTTGAGATGCTCTATCCAACACTCGTCAGTGTTCATCCTCCGATGTCTAAATACAGCCAAACGGTTTAAAAAAACTCGGCTTCGCCTCGTATTTCCAACCCGCTTGGCTGTATTTAGAAATCGGAGGAAGAACACCGACTCGTGTTGGATATATTACATAAACATCGATAAAATGGCAAGAAAAGCTTCGTTCAAGAGTCAACTCGCCATGAAAGTGAAATATCGGTTTCGCAAAGCCTGCTGGGGCAATATCGCAACCCCCCCAAAAAAATCGCGAAGACTCGGCTACCACAGGCTACCAAAGATAAAAATATTAAATATCAAAGTATAATTATTCAGAATTAAATAAAAAAATCAGTGCTAAATTAATCTTACCAAACGTAAATTTTTGTATATCCGTGTTGCATGTTTGGGTTCGCTTTAGATAAGTTCCTTCTGAAGGTGTTGTTGATCCATCAGGAGTAGCACAGTATGATCCACTATACATGCTTAAAGAACCTGACTTTTTCTGGTTTAAACGAAATCGTGAATCCCTAACGAATTTCTTATTTTTTGCCACCAACGCCACATACACGAGGAATCTGTCAAAATACTTTGCGTTATTTCTTGCAATTAAAGTTCCTTCCTTAGCAATGTTCTGGACATATTCACTACTGACAAAACGGAACTGAGCATCAGCATGTAAACAGCCATCATGGAACTCCACATAATATACCGATCCCCAACTTTCGTCATCAAAAGGATTCTGTTTGGGCTTTACACAAAGTCCAGATTCAGAATGTTTTATAAAAAATCCTTGAAGACCTGTAATGGAAAAATTATATACTGTATATTTATATTTATATTTATATTTATATATATATATTGATAATTAGTGATTTATATTGCGCATTCTTCATGACGTAATGATCGAATGTGCATTACAGTGTTACATGAAATAGTTATTAAGATGTAGGTGTTGATTTTAACGGAGGGAGGAAAACCGGAGAACCCGGTGAAAAACCCTCGGAGCACAGGAGAGACCAACTAAACTCTACTCACATGATTCTCAAGCTCGAGAACGGGGTCATTCCCAGACGGTCACCCATCCAAGTACTAACCTCGTCAGTAGTGATACCCTCCCATCCAGACCCCAAAGTGATGCCGCCTCATTAAATATTCAACTTATTATTTATTCATTCTCAGGCTCCTTTAAGATCCCCTAACCCTAATCTTATTATTTATGTTTACATCATTATTTCTCAGGCTCCTTTGGGACGTAGTAACCCTAACTTTCCCCCTAACCCTAGCTGTTACTCAACCCCCTGGTTTTCACTACGTCATATCCGATAGCTCTCCGATTAATTTCCGAAGTTCTTATCAAAAGGCACTCAACTTCTTTGGCATAGATAGGTATAGACTTGAATTAATAGTATGTCATGAATATTATATTTTTAGAACCTAAATATTCAAACAGAGTAAGTCATCCTAGAATCACTGCTAACTAAACCCTCGTTTATAAAGCAAGTCAATATATCGTAAGAAGAACTTAAGATATATTTTAGATGAGGAATCACTTCGAGAAGTCATAAAAAGAACGATTTTAAGTGTCGAAATATAAAGGCAAAGCGATTTATTACTTTGAAAGCGTTGCTACGCTTTCTGTTACTAAGTGTGATATTTGAATATTTATCCTCAGTGCACGTGCAGGAGACAAAAGAGAAACTCATTAGGGGTCATTAAGAGGATTAAGCGCTTGGGTAAATCTGGGCGAGAAGGTCATTAGCAGTGTTACCATAGCGAAATCGCGTCGCGGCCTTCATTCGTCTCAGGCTCCTTTGAGACATCCTAACCCTAGCTAGCTGTTACTCAACCCCCGTGTAATACGTATAGTAATACGAGGAGTATCTTCTTGAAAAGTCTAGAAACTTAACGACGAAAAGCAATCTGAACTAATGTTATATGTGTTATGACAACATTATCGAGTTAATCCAAAGTTTAATTATATTTTAAATTAAATAAATTACTTGCGTGAAATAAACGTGTAGATTGAAGTTGCTCGTTTTTAATACATATTAATATCCTTTCGCGGGACATATGTGTCCAGAGGGAATTATATTCGCTATATTCGTAAATTTGTTCAGCTCCAGAGATACACCCGAAGCAATCCGAAGCACCCTCAATTATCCTTTGGTATCCCTATATGCACTCCAAAATCCCTCTTGGTCTCCCTAAGCACCCTCTTAAACCCCATCTGGAGGATTCATAATTAATCAGGTAAATTTAATTTTTAATGACAGAGACCTCACAGAAGCCTAAAAAACCTGAACCCCAGCAAGCTGAATGATTCAATCTTAGGATTCAATGATTCAATCTTAGGATTCAATGATTCAATCTTAGGATTCAATCTTATAAAAATGCAGTGATTACAAAAAACGTAAGCTAATCGATTTGAAAAATTTGTCAAAAACCCGGGGGTTGGCCCGTGGGAGGGAGGTGGTAACACGCTTGGATTTGACTGATATATAACTCAAATCTAACGTTGAATTTGGTATTTTACTCTAGCTAACGCCAGACGGATTTACTTATCATTGTGAGAGTTTCAAAGAGTTAATTATGTTTTGCCTTTATATTCTGTAATGTATTTTTCGACCCATGGTAATTGATGCTACTATGCTTGTTTCAGTTATTAAGAGATAGAGCATATTGTGTCAATCACTAACAAAGGTCACGCTTCTCCGCATACGTTACAGAATTTTGATATATAGCGATAATATGTATGAATGTTTCAGTTAGTATTGTTTCATATCACAATGATTAAATATAAAATAATATGATTATTCATTGAACGATCCTATATAATGAAAGCTCAAAACACATAGAATCACACATGCGTACACATCAATTCAAGATGGAACAAATCGCAGTTCTGCCGTCTCCTGGGTTAGTCCTTCCGACGAAATGTTTACACCTGTTTGCATGGGTTCTTGGCAACTGCAGAACAACCACATATGTTTGGTGGAAACCGAGAGGGAAGAGGCGTGCACACTCACGACTCCCTGCTGTCAACATTTCGCACACTTGGGATGCTTCAACAAGTGGGTGTTCACCTCCTCATCCGAGAATGGCATCGCACGGTGTGCGTACTGTCGAACGGTTTTCGACGAGACGAGGTTGTGTTTCCTCTGTCTCCGAGAGAAGCAGAGTGGCCAGGAACTGGTGGAGACATCATGCTGTCGTTCTACGATACATAAAAATTGCGTGAACGAATTACGTTCAGTGATCCTAGAGATTGGTGTACCATTCATGATGGTTTGCGGACGACCAACGTGGTGTGGTTGCCAATGGATTGGAGTTTAACCATAAAAAAACCCACAAAAACAAACCCGGCTCTTTTAAGGGCCACCAAAATGTTCCGAGAGAAAACAAACTATATACTCGAGCAATGACAGAAAGCAATTCGACATTTTTGATATCAAGAATTATCAGTAGTGATAATGATTCAATCTTGGGATTCAATGATTCAATCTTAGGATTCACTGATTCAATGTGGGATGTTTTGGGGGCTTCGGTTTTTTTTCCTTATGATGCCAATATTTGTAGACGCCAACTCTACTTATCAAACCCACGCGACCAAACAATTATTCACACCCTAAATCTATGAATGTTTTTCCTAATGATGCCAATATTTGTAGAAACTTATCAAAATACTATATTTTTAATACTAAACGTGTAATTTAGATCTTGCATTACCTCACATTCCTCACTCTGACTTACTCTGTTTGAATATAATATTCATGATATGCTATTAACTCATGAGTAAACTATACTATAACTCGACAAGACCTTTTATACGAGAGTTGATAAGCGGTAGCTTATACATTTAACATGTATCAAAGGAATATCAGAAAGACATATACATTATTTGCAAATACTTTATTTAAATTCAGCCTAGTACAGAAGATAATGTTTCAACGATTCAACAATAACTTTAATTCTTATAATCGGTGTCATTCCAATACTATGGCGTTTGGATTGATTGTAGGAGTACACTAGTTTTTTGTAATACTGGTTTCTTTCATTTGATGAAATCTAAACATATATTCAAAATGCACAGTCCTATATAGCCTTTAATAAACCATTATAAGTATGTCTGAATGTCGCTTTTCTCAGGTATTCAGCACTTATTTTTATACCCTGGGTTGATATACATAATGTGTATCAGTTGGAAATATCCCGGATCTTACTCGGATTTCATCGGGACATGTCGGCGTGAGATCGACAAACAGGTAAGAATACGGCTCTTTGGTTGCCATCTGGTAGGCTTGCTGGAAAAACTTTGTGTTGTCGGGATACAACTGTTTGGCAAGATGAGTCGCTTGACTTGCATCACGAACATTTTTTGTTAGGACAAAGTAACTAGCGTTGAGAGAGATGGTACGATGGTCTTTGCTTTGATGAAACAAGTTTTGCACAATATAAATCACGCTGAGATTACCATGATGGGATTTCTTCGTGAATAGTTTGGCAACAATCGTATCTTTTTCACCCATCATGTCATCAATGATAAATAGATTTCTTATTTGTGGATTAATACTATCCAATATAGATTCGGATAAACCTTGCACAAACTGAATTCCAGGAATAAGAAGTTCCATTTTAGCAAACGTGTCTTGGTACTCAGAATAAAAATAAATTATAGTTTCTGGGACAGGGTCGATCATGATTTGGGCGTTGGCTAACAATTCCTTGACAAAGGTTGTCTTCCCAGTCTTGGTCCCTCCAGAGACCAAGAGTCCAAAGGGATGTGTTAATTGTATGGAGTATGTTTTTCGACCTTCAGGTTCAGAGGAGAATGTAGATGTCATATTAGTAAATGGGGCAAACGTTGTTACTCTATCACTGATAGACCTTTTGTGATGAGAATATCTCATATCGCGTAGACGATTACTTGATGCAGCGAATGATTTTTCACAGACTTCACAAAGGTAAGACATGTTCACCCAGTGAATGTCAAGCATAAACTGATATCACTCTTTCGTGCAATTGTTTTTTATAAGATTGAATCTTAAGCTTGAATCATTGAATCCTAAGATTGAATCATTGAATCCTAAGACAGAATCATTGAATCCTAAGATTGAATCATTGAATCCTAAGATTGAATCATTGAATCGTAAGATCGAATCATTGAATCCTAAGATTGAATAATTGAATCCTAAGATTGAATCACTGAATCCTAAGATTGATTCATTGAATCCTAAGATTGAATCATTGAATCCTAAGATTGAATCACTGAATCCTAAGATTGAATCATTGAATCCTAAGATTGAATCATTGAATCCTAAGATTGAATCATTGAATCCTAACTTTGAATCATTGAATCCTAAGATTGAATCAATGAATCCGAAGATTGAATCATTGAATCCTAAGGTTGAATCATTGAATCCTAAGATTCAATCATTGAATCCTAAGATTGGATTTAAAAGCTTTTTCGCTTCTTTTAACTTATGTGCTGATTAATTTATAACGCAGCGCTTTTAGGGCTTTCAAACTACTACAATAGGTTGTTTTCTAAGGGTTCATTTTTTTTATACACACTGTATAACAAAACGTTTGTTGACCTTTGCCTTGAGAAACATCGAGTTTTATGGTCCCTCAGGCTTCAATGTCACCCCGGGGCTAAAGCCCTTGGGTGACATTGAAGCCTTCGGGTCCGTAAAACTTGATGTTCCCTCGGCGCCAGTCAACAAGTGTATAAGGTGTGATAAATAGTCGGTTAATGATTGCATAATAAGTGTCTCTTCCTATGTCTACAAATGGATACGAGTTCGTTTCTACGGTTGAGTGAGCTTAGGTCTGGATAGCAAATAATGATGAACTTTTCATATAATTACTGTAAAAAATTTAATTTATACTAGTTAGCTTTACGAAAAACAAGAACTTCAAAAACTCATTAATAATTCACAAAAGAAAAAGAATATCCATGTTTATCATATCTTAAAAAACTCATTAATAATTCATGAGGAAAACACAAAAGAAATCAATACCGTAGCAGAGGTTGTAAATCGGATACAGAATCGTCCTGATTTACATAAACTTTAGCTTCGATTTTCTCGGCTAAAATAGAGTATATCGCTAAAATAGTTGGTGAATGCATTTGTATTTTAAGAAAGATACAGCATTCGCAGCCGATCTGTATCTGATTTACTACGGCTCGCCTTCGGCTCGCCTTGTAAATCAGATACAGATCGGCTGCTCATGCTGTATCTATTACTTAAATGATAAAGGTCCTTCTGATTTACATAAACTTTAGCTTTGATTTCCTCGGCTTAGACAACGTTGATTTTCACAATTACTACGCCAATGAACTTCCCAAATAGAGCGTTTTTAAAGCTATTCAAATTATAAAATCTGATAAAACACTGCTGCTCATGTTTTAAATATTACAGTTAGCGCACTTAAGCGCTATAAACCAGCTAATCTTCCTTGATATCGTGCTTCCTTACTCGTTCGTGTTTACGACACGAAATAACAAGTTATTATGCATAAAAATGTCAGGTATAGCCCGTCTATCTTTCAAGATATTTAGCAGTTCACAAATATTTGCTCAGCACTTCAGTTGAATAAACCTAATGATTACTTGAACGGTATGCTCACTTAAACACCAAGCTTTTCTCAACTTCTTAGCTTTAAGAAAAACAAGAACTTCAAAAACTCATTAATAATTCACAAAAGACAAAGAAAACCATGTTTATCATATCTTAAATGGTAAAGGATCCTTCTGATTTACATAAACTTTAGCTTTGATTTCCTCGGCTTAGACAACGTTATTTTTCACAATTACTACGCCAATGAACTTACCAAATGGATCGTTTTTAAAGCTATTCAAATTAAATTCAATTAAATCTGATAAAACACTGCTGCTCATGTTTTAAATATTACAGTTAGCCCACTTAAGCGCTATAAACCAGCAAAGCTTCCTTGACAAATTGCTTCCTTATTCGTTCGTGTTTACGACACGAAATAACAAGTTATTATGCATAAAAATGTCAGGTATAGGCCCGTCTATCTTTCAAGATATTTAGCAGTTCACAAATATTTGCTCAGAACTTCAGTTGAATAAACCTAATGTATGTTTATTACTTGAACGATATGCTCACTTAAACCCCTTAATAACACCAAGCTTTTCTCAACAAGTTTCTTCCTTATTTTCTCCAGATGTAAACAACACAAATTGAAGACCTTCAGTTTGTCAATATTTCCTCATATATGAATATACGAAACGTCAACACCTTTTTCTCATTAACTGTATTTAATTATAAACTATCTCTTTAAAAACTATCTCCATAATTCTTTCCTGTCCAAATTGGTCTTTAGTCTTTTATTCTGGCTAACGCCAGACGATTTTATTCACCTCAGGAGAAGCCCTCAGACAGGAACGAGTTAACTGAGCGATATGTCTCACTTAAACTTTATAAACGACAAGCCTTCCTTGATAAGCTTTTTCCTATTTTCTCGTACGTACCAGACACTCATTCAAATTGAAGATTTTCCCTAGTTTAACAAAGAACATTGTTCCAAAGTGGACATAATCAGTATCTTAAATACGGTTAGTTATCAAAGAAAAAGGTGTTGACGTTTCGTATATTCATATCCGAACAAACTTCCTTGTTTATACAATACATATTTCTAAATCTCGACACGCAACGATCAAATAGGAGACTATACAATTATATATATATAATTATAAATACTAATGACTATGTTAATGACTATTTTATACCTTTTATCAAAATGACCAAGAAACAGAACAAGGATATTGTCCAGGAAGCCAAGCCCTTCATTTTGCAAACCTCTGTCCGCTTCAAGAACGTCTCACTTCTCTTCCGCGTTCTTTCGGTTTTGTGTCTTTACAATTGCATGCAGAATACTTCATATTTATGCTAATTAACTCACGCTTCAATAACTACTGTAAAGTTCCCAAATATATACAGGCCCCCGTGGCTTTCGAGATTAGCGTCCATTGGAGCTCGGGAAGCCCGAAGCCGTTCAGCTTGGAGATGGGGAAGCCGTTCAGCTAGCAAAAAGAGTTGAAGAAATGTTTTTTTGCTGTACAATCTGTCGTTAGTTAGTATAGTACTTTCAGCTTGGAGTTTGTAAAGTTTTGTTAGTTCTTGCTCTACAAACTGCCGTTAGTTAGCATAGTACTTTCAGCTTGGAGTTTGTAAAGTTTTGTTAGTTCTTGCTCTACAAGCTGTCGTTAGTTAGTATAGTAATTTCAACTTGGAGTTTGTAAAGTTTTGTTAGTTCTTGCTCTACAAGCTGTCGTTAGTTAGTATAGTACTTTCATCTTGGAGTTTGTAAAGTTTTGTTAGTTCTTGCTCTACAATCTGTCGTTAGTTAGTATAGTACTTTCAGCTTGGAGTTTGTAAAGTTTTGTTAGTTCTTGCTCTACAAGCTGTCGTTAGTTAGTATAGTACTTTCAGCTTGGAGTTTGTAAAGTTTTGTTAGTTCTTGCTCTACAAACTGCCGTTAGTTAGTATAGTACTTTCAGCTTGGAGTTTGTAAAGTTTTGTTAGTTCTTGCTCTACAAGCTGTCGTTAGTTAGTATAGTAATTTCAACTTGGAGTTTGCAAAGTTTTGTTAGTTCTTGCTCTACAAGCTGTCGATAGTTAGTATAGTACTTTCATCTTGGAGTTTGTAAAGTTTTGTTAGTTCTTGCTCTACAATCTGTCGTTAGTTAGTAGAGTACTTTCAGCTTGGAGTTTGTAAAGTTTTGTTAGTTCTTGCTCTACAAGCTGTCGTTAGTTAGTATAGTACTTTCAGCTTGGAGTTTGTAAAGTTTTCTTAGTTCTTGCTCTACACGCTGTCGTTAGTTTGTATAGTACTTTCATACCTCATACCTTTTATCAATATGACCAAGATATACAACAAAGTTATTCTCCAAAAAACGAAGCCTTTCATATTGGTAAAAGTAAACATCGGTTCTTCTCTAGAATGTTTCACTTCTCTTCCGCATTCTTTCTCTTTTGTCTTTTTTGTATAAATAGTTTCCAAAATAATGTTTATGTTAATTCCTACATGGTTCGTCAACTAACCCCTTCTACGAGAAGTACATCTAATCTTAATTCCTTCTATGAAAAGTACATCTAATCTTAACTTCTCCGACGAGAAGTACATCTAATCTTAACTTCTTCTACAGGAGTATATCTGATCTAATCTTGACTTCTTCTATGATCAAGAACTACATCTAATCTTAACTTCTTCTATGAAAAGTACATCTAATCTTAACTTCTTCTATGAAAAGTACATCTAATCTAAATTTCTTCTATGAAAAGTACATCTAATCTCAACTCCTTCTATGAAAAGTACATCTAATCTTAACTTCTTCTATGAAAAGTACATCTAATCTTAACTTCGTCTATGAAAAGTAAATCTAATCTTAACTTCTTCTATGAAAAGTACATCTAATGTTAACTTCTTCTATGAAAACTACACCTAATCTTAACTCTTCAATGAAAAGTACATCAAATCATAACTCCTTCTATGAAAAGTACAACTAATCTTAACTCCTTCTATGAAAAGTACATCTAATCTTAACTTCTTCTATGAAAAGTACATGTAATCTTAACTCCTTCTATGAGAAGTACATCTAATCTTAACTCCTTCTATGAGAAGTACACCTAATCTTAACTCCTTCTATGAGAAGTACATCTAATCTTAACTCCTTCTATGAGAAGTACATCTAATCTTAACTCCTTCTATAAAAAGTACATCTAATCTTAACTTCTTCTATGAAAAGTACATCTAATCTTAACTTCTTCTATGAGAAGAACATCTAATCTTACCTTCTTCTATGAAAAGCACATCTAATCTTAACTTCTTCTATGAGAAGTACATCTAATCTTAACTCCTTCTATGAGAAGTACATCTAATCTTAACTCCTTCTATGAAAAGTACATCTAATCTTAACTTCTTCTATGAAAAGTACATCTAATCGTAACTTCTTCTACGAAAAGTACATCTAATCTTAACTTCTTCTATGAAAAGCACATCTAATCTTTACTTCTTCTATGAGAAGTACATCTAATCTTAACTCCTTCTATGAGAAGTACATCTAATCTTAACTCCTTCTATGAGAAGTACACCTAATCTTAACTCCTTCTATGAGAAGTACACCTAATCTTAACTCCTTCAATGAGAAGTACATCTAATCTTAACTCCTTTTATGAAAAGTACATCTAATCTTAACTCCTTCTATGAGAAGTAAATCTAATCTTAACTCCTTCTATGAAAAGTACATCTAATCTTAACTCCTTCTATGAAAAGTACATCTAATCTTATCTTCTTTTACGAGAAGTACATCTAAACTTAACTTCTTCTATGAAAAGCACATCTAATCTTAACTTCTTCTATGAGAAGTACATCTAATCGTCACTCCTTCTATGAGAAGCACATCTAATCTTAACTCCTTCTATGAAAAGTACATCTAATCTTAACTCCTTCTATGAGAAGTACATCTAATCGTAACTTCTTCTATGAAAAGTACATCTAATTTTAACTTCTTCTATGAGAAGTACATCTAATCTTAACTTCTTCTATGAAAAGCACATCTAATCTTTACTTCTTCTATGAGAAGTACATCTAATCTTAACTTCTTCTATGAAAAGCACATCTAATCTTTACTTCTTCTATGAGAAGTACATCTAATCTTAACTCCTTCTATGAGAAGTACATCTAATCTTAACTCCTTCTATGAGAAGTACACCTAATCTTAACTCCTTCTATGAGAAGTACATCTAATCTTAACTTCTTCTATGAAAAGTACATCTAATTTTAACTTCTTCTATGAGAAGTACATCTAATCTTAACTCCTTCTATGAAAAGTACATCTAATCTTAACTTCTTCTATGAAAAGTACATCTAATCTTAACTTCTTTTATGAAAAGTACATCTAATCGTAACTTCTTCTATGAAAAGTACATCTAATCTTAACTTCTTCTATGAAAAGTACATCTAATCTTAACTCCTTCTATGAGAAGTACATCTAATTGTAACTTCTTCTATGAAAAGTACATCTAATTTTAACTTCTTCTATGAGAAGTACATCTAATCTTAACTCCTTCTATAAAAAGTACATCTAATCTTAACTTCTTCTATGAAAAGTACATCTAATCTTAACTTCTTCTATGAGAAGAACATCTAATCTTTCCTTCTTCTATGAAAAGCACATCTAATCTTAACTTCTTCTATGAGAAGTACATCTAATCTTAACTCCTTCTATGAGAAGTACATCTAATCTTAACTCCTTCTATGAGAGGTACACCTAATCTTAACTCCTTCTATGAGAAGTACACCTAATCTTAACTCCTTCAATGAGAAGTACATCTAATCTTAACTTCTTCTATGAAAAGTACATCAAATTTTAACTTCTTCTATGAGAAGTACATCTAATCTTAACTCCTTCTATGAAAAGTACATCTAATCTTAACTTCTTCTATGAAAAGTACATCTAATCTTAACTTCTTTTATGAAAAGTACATCTAATCGTAACTTCTTCTATGAAAAGTACATCTAATCTTAACTTCTTCTATGAAAAGTACATCTAATCTTAACTCCTTCTATGAGAAGTACATCTAATTGTAACTTCTTCTATGAAAAGTACATCTAATTTTAACTTCTTCTATGAGAAGTACATCTAATCTTAACTCCTTCTATAAAAAGTACATCTAATCTTAACTTCTTCTATGAAAAGTACATCTAATCTTAACTTCTTCTATGAGAAGAACATCTAATCTTACCTTCTTCTATGAAAAGCACATCTAATCTTAACTTCTTCTATGAGAAGTACATCTAATCTTAACTCCTTCTATGAGAAGTACATCTAATCTTAACTCCTTCTATGAAAAGTACATCTAATCTTAACTTCTTCTATGAAAAGTACATCTAATCGTAACTTCTTCTACGAAAAGTACATCTAATCTTAACTTCTTCTATGAAAAGCACATCTAATCTTTACTTCTTCTATGAGAAGTACATCTAATCTTAACTCCTTCTATGAGAAGTACATCTAATCTTAACTCCTTCTATGAGAAGTACACCTAATCTTAACTCCTTCTATGAGAAGTACACCTAATCTTAACTCCTTCAATGAGAAGTACATCTAATCTTAACTCCTTTTATGAAAAGTACATCTAATCTTAACTCCTTCTATGAGAAGTAAATCTAATCTTAACTCCTTCTATGAAAAGTACATCTAATCTTAACTCCTTCTATGAAAAGTACATCTAATCTTATCTTCTTTTACGAGAAGTACATCTAATCTTAACTTCTTCTATGAAAAGCACATCTAATCTTAACTTCTTCTATGAGAAGTACATCTAATCGTCACTCCTTCTATGAGAAGCACATCTAATCTTAACTCCTTCTACGAAAAGTACATCTAATCTTAACTTCTTCTATGAAAAGCACATCTAATCTTAACTCCTTCTATGAGAAGTACATCTAATCTTAACTCCTTCTATGAGAAGTACATCTAATCTTAACTCCTTCTATGAGAAGTACACCTAATCTTAACTCCTTCTATGAGAAGTACACCTAATCTTAACTCCTTCAATGAGAAGTACATCTAATCTTAACTCCTTTTATGAAAAGTACATCTAATCTTAACTCCTTCTATGAGAAGTAAATCTAATCTTAACTCCTTCTATGAAAAGTACATCTAATCTTAACTCCTTCTATGAAAAGTACATCTAATCTTATCTTCTTTTACGAGAAGTACATCTAATCTTAACTTCTTCTATGAAAAGCACATCTAATCTTAACTTCTTCTATGAGAAGTACATCTAATCGTCACTCCTTCTATGAGAAGCACATCTAATCTTAACTCCTTCTATGAAAAGTACATCTAATCTTAACTTCTTCTATGAAAAGTACATCTAATCGTAACTTCTTCTATGAAAAGTACATCTAATCTTAACTTCTTCTATGAAAAGCACATCTAATCTTTACTTCTTCTATGAGAAGTACATCTAATCTTAACTCCTTCTATGAGAAGTACATCTAATCTTAACTCCTTCTATGAGAAGTACACCTAATCTTAACTCCTTCTATGAGAAGTACATCTAATCTTAACTTCTTCTATGAAAAGTACATCTAATCTTAACTTCTTCTATGAGAAGTACATGTAATCTTAACTCCTTCTATAAAAAGTACATCTAATCTTAACTTCTTCTATGAAAAGTACATCTAATCTTAACTCCTTCTATGAAAAGTACATCTAATTTTAACTTCTTCTATGAGAAGTACATCTAATCTTAACTTCTTCTATGAAAAGTACATCTCATCTTAACTTCTTCTATGAAAAGTACATCTAATCTTAACTTCTTCTATGAAAAGTACATCTAATCTTAACTTCTTCTAGGAAAAGCATATCTAATCTTAACTCCTTCTATGAAAAGTACATCTAATCTTAACTCCTTCTATGAAAAGTACATCTAATCTTAACTTCTTCTATGAAAAGTACATATAACCTTAACTTCTTCTATGAAAAGTACATCTAATTTTAACTTCTTCTATGAGAAGTACATCTAATCTTAACTCCTTCTATGAAAAGTACATCTAATCTTAACTTCTTCTATGAAAAGTACATCTAATCTTAACTTCTTTTATGAAAAGTACATCTAATCGTAACTTCTTCTATGAAAAGTACATCTAATCTTAACTTCTTCTATGAAAAGTACATCCAATCTTAACTCCTTCTATGAGAAGTACATCAAATCGTAACTTCTTCTCTGAAAAGTACATCTAATTTTAACTTCTTCTATGAGAAGTACATCTAATCTTAACTCCTTCTATAAAAAGTACATCTAATCTTAACTTCTTCTATGAAAAGTACATCTAATCTTAACTTCTTCTATGAGAAGAACATCTAATCTTACCTTCTTCTATGAAAAGCACATCTAATCTTAACTTCTTCTATGAGAAGTACATCTAATCTTAACTCCTTCTATGAGAAGTACATCTAATCTTAACTCCTTCTATGAAAAGTACATCTAATCTTAACTTCTTCTATGAAAAGTACATCTAATCGTAACTTCTTCTACGAAAAGTACATCTAATCTTAACTTCTTCTATGAAAAGCACATCTAGTCTTTACTTCTTCTATGAGAAGTACATCTAATCTTAACTCCTTCTGTGAGAAGTACATCTAATCTTAACTCCTTCTATGAGAAGTACACCTAATCTTAACTCCTTCTATGAGAAGTACACCTAATCTTAACTCCTTCAATGAGAAGTACATCTAATCTTAACTCCTTTTATGAAAAGTACATCTAATCTTAACTCCTTCTATGAGAAGTAAATCTAATCTTAACTCCTTCTATGAAAAGTACATCTAATGTTAACTCCTTCAATGAAAAGTACATCTAATCTTATCTTCTTTTACGAGAAGTACATCTAATCTTAACTTCTTCTATGAAAAGCACATCTAATCTTAACTTCTTCTATGAGAAGTACATCTAATCGTCACTCCTTCTATGAGAAGCACATCTAATCTTAACTCCTTCTATGAAAAGTACATCTAATCTTAACTTCTTCTATGAAAAGTACATCTAATCGTAACTTCTTCTATGAAAAGTACATCTAATCTTAACTTCTTCTATGAAAAGCACATCTAATCTTTACTTCTTCTATGAGAAGTACATCTAATCTTAACTCCTTCTATGAGAAGTACATCTAATCTTAACTCCTTCTATGAGAAGTACACCTAATCTTAACTCCTTCTATGAGAAGTACATCTAATCTTAACTTCTTCTATGAAAAGTACATCTAATCTTAACTTCTTCTATGAGAAGTACATGTAATCTTAACTCCTTCTATAAAAAGTACATCTAATCTTAACTTCTTCTATGAAAAGTACATCTAATCTTAACTCCTTCTATGAAAAGTAGATCTAATTTTAACTTCTTCTATGCGAAGTAGATCTAATCTTAACTTCTTCTATGAAAAGCACATCTAGTCTTTACTTCTTCTATGAGAAGTACATCTAATCTTAACTCCTTCTGTGAGAAGTACATCTAATCTTAACTTCTTTTATGAAAAGTACATCTAATCGTAACTTCTTCTATGAAAAGTACATCTAATCTTAACTTCTTCTATGAAAAGTACATCCAATCTTAACTCCTTCTATGAGAAGTACATCAAATCGTAACTTCTTCTCTGAAAAGTACATCTAATTTTAACTTCTTCTATGAGAAGTACATCTAATCTTAACTCCTTCTATAAAAAGTACATCTAATCTTAACTTCTTCTATGAAATGTACATCTAATCTTAACTTCTTCTATGAGAAGAACATCTAATCTTACCTTCTTCTATGAAAAGCACATCTAATCTTAACTTCTTCTATGAGAAGTACATCTAATCTTAACTCCTTCTATGAGAAGTACATCTAATCTTAACTCCTTCTATGAAAAGTACATCTAATCTTAACTTCTTCTATGAAAAGTACATCTAATCGTAACTTCTTCTACGAAAAGTACATCTGATCTTAACTTCTTCTATGAAAAGCACATCTAGTCTTTACTTCTTCTATGAGAAGTACATCTAATCTTAACTCCTTCTGTGAGAAGTACATCTAATCTTAACTCCTTCTATGAGAAGTACACCTAATCTTAACTCCTTCTATGAGAAGTACACCTAATCTTAACTCCTTCAATGAGAAGTACATCTAATCTTAACTCCTTTTATGAAAAGTACATCTAATCTTAACTCCTTCTATGAGAAGTAAATCTAATCTTAACTCCTTCTATGAAAAGTACATCTAATGTTAACTCCTTCAATGAAAAGTACATCTAATCTTATCTTCTTTTACGAGAAGTACATCTAATCTTAACTTCTTCTATGAAAAGCACATCTAATCTTAACTTCTTCTATGAGAAGTACATCTAATCGTCACTCCTTCTATGAGAAGCACATCTAATCTTAACTCCTTCTATGAAAAGTACATCTAATCTTAACTTCTTCTATGAAAAGTACATCTAATCGTAACTTCTTCTATGAAAAGTACATCTAATCTTAACTTCTTCTATGAAAAGCACATCTAATCTTTACTTCTTCTATGAGAAGTACATCTAATCTTAACTCCTTCTATGAGAAGTACATCTAATCTTAACTCCTTCTATGAGAAGTACACCTAATCTTAACTCCTTCTATGAGAAGTACATCTAATCTTAACTTCTTCTATGAAAAGTACATCTAATCTTAACTTCTTCTATGAGAAGTACATGTAATCTTAACTCCTTCTATAAAAAGTACATCTAAGCTTAACTTCTTCTATGAAAAGTACATGTAATCTTAACTCCTTCTATGAAAAGTAGATCTAATTTTAACTTCTTCTATGAGAAGTACATCTAATCTTAACTTCTTCTATGAAAAGTACATCTCATCTTAACTTCTTCTATGAAAAGTACATCTAACCTTAACTTCTTCTATGAAAAGTAGATCTAATCTTAACTTCTTCTATGAATAGCATATCTAATCTTAACTCCTTCTATGCAAAGTACATCTAATCTTAACTCCTTCTATGAAAAGTACATCTAATCTTAACTTCTTCTATGAAAAGTACATCTAATCTTAACTTCTTCTATGAAAAGTACATCTCATTGTAACTTCTTCTATGAGAAGTACATCTTATCTTAACTCCTTCTATGAGAAGTACATCTAATCTTAACTTCTTCTATGAAAAGTACATCTAATCTTAACTTCTTCTATAAGAAGTACATGTAATCTTAACTCCTTCTATAAAAAGTACATCTAATCTTAACTTCTTCTATGAAAAGTACATCTAATCTTAACTCCTTCTATGAAAAGTACATCTAATCTTATCTTCTTTTACGAGAAGTACATCTAATCTTAACTTCTTCTATGAAAAGCACATCTAATCTTAACTTCTTCTATGAGAAGTACATCTAATCGTCACTCCTTCTATGAGAAGCACATCTAATCTTAACTCCTTCTATGAAAAGTACATCTAATCTTAACTTCTTCTATGAAAAGTACATCTAATCGTAACTTCTTCTATGGAAGGTACATCTAATCTTAACTTCTTCTATGAAAAGCACATCTAATCTTTACTTCTTCTATGAGAAGTACATCTAATCTTAACTCCTTCTATGAAAAGTACATCTAATCTTATCTTCTTTTACGAGAAGTACATCTAATCTTAACTTCTTCTATGAAAAGCACATCTAATCTTAACTTCTTCTATGAGAAGTACATCTAATCGTCACTCCTTCTATGAGAAGCACATCTAATCTTAACTCCTTCTATGAAAAGTACATCTAATCTTAACTTCTTCTATGAAAAGTACATCTAATCGTAACTTCTTCTATGAAAAGTACATCTAATCTTAACTTCTTCTATGAAAAGCACATCTAATCTTTACTTCTTCTATGAGAAGTACATCTAATCTTAACTCCTTCTATGAGAAGTACATCTAATCTTAACTCCTTCTATGAGAAGTACACCTAATCTTAACTCCTTCTATGAGAAGTACATCTAATCTTAACTTCTTCTATGAAAAGTACATCTAATCTTAACTTCTTCTATGAGAAGTACATGTAATCTTAACTCCTTCTATAAAAAGTACATCTAATCTTAACTTTTTCTATGAAAAGTACATCTAATCTTAACTCCTTCTATGAAAAGTACATCTAATTTTAACTTCTTCTATGAGAAGTACATCTAATCTTAACTTCTTCTATGAAAAGTACATATAATCTTAACTTCTTCTATGAAAAGTACATCTAATTTTAACTTCTTCTATGAAAAGTACATCTAATCTTAACTTCTTCTATGAAAAGCATATCTAATCTTAACTCCTTCTATGAAAAGTACATCTAATCTTAACTCCTTCTATGAAAAGTACATCTAATCTTAACTTCTTCTATGAAAAGTACATATAATCTTAACTTCTTCTATGAAAAGTACATCTAATTTTAACTTCTTCTATGAGAAGTACATCTAATCTTAACTCGTTCTATGAAAAGTACATCTAATCTTAACTTCTTCTATGAAAAGTACATCTAATCTTAACTTCTTTTATGAAAAGTACATCTAATCGTAACTTCTTCTATGAAAAGTACATCTAATCTTAACTTCTTCTATGAAAAGTACATCTAATCTTAACTCCTTCTATGAGAAGTACATCTAATCGTAACTTCTTCTATGAAAAGTACATCTAATTTTAACTTCTTCTATGAGAAGTACATCTAATCTTAACTCCTTCTATAAAAAGTACATCTAATCTTAACTTCTTCTATGAAAAGTACATCTAATCTTAACTTCTTCTATGAAAAGTACATCTAATCTTAACTTCTTCTATGAAAAGTACATCTAATCTTAACTACTTCTATGAGAAGTACATCTAATCTTAACTCCTTCTATGAAAAGTATCTAATCTTAACTCCTTCTATGAAAAGTACATCTAATCTTAACTTCTTCTATGAAAAGTACATCTAATCTTAACTTCTTCTGTGAAAAATATCTAATCTTTTCTTCTTTTACGAGAGCATTGATTAGTGTAAATATGACAGATTCATTATTTTTGTGCTACCCCTAAATGCTTTTAAAAAGGTTCTTTAATTCTATAAGCTACATGATAATTCTAAAATAAAAAAAGACTTGAGTGTTACCACAAACATTTCTAGGGTTTTGTACTGTACGCTTTTCACCAAAAATCCGTGGCATAAAAACACTCTTTTTAAACAGTTGGTTTCACCAAAGATTGATAGGTATGTTGGTCTTGTTCTTTTTTGCTAAAATCCAATGCTTGGTACGCGCTGGATTCGATGTTTTCATCGTTGGAGTCAGGAGAAGAAGGATTTTGTACTTCATCATAAATACCATCGCTAAATGTTTTGTTATCAACATTTACCACTGAATCCTTTACGCAAGGCTGGAGCTTCGGACGATGCAAGCATACGTAGATTACCACAACAGCCAAAACAGCATTGATGACCAAAGAAATGGATATTACGACATATAGAACTGTTTTTGAAGATTCTTTGTCAGACAATTCACTTTTAGTGGAAACTGAAAAAGTTAAAAAAGAAAAATAGTTGCAATTATTGTCTAAACAACTAAAATTAATTAAATACCGAACGAACGAACTAATCAACAAATGAATCCATCAATCAATAAACGAATTAATCAATCAATCAATCAATCAATCAATCAATCAATCAATCAATCAATCAATCAATCAATCAATCAATCTATCAATCAATCAGTTCATTTTGTAAATTTCAGTTTTGCCAGACAAGAAGAAATATATTAATTAGAAGAAGAATTTGCTTAGCATTTGTGCATATGTGGCTGAAAAATAATATAAATTGGAGAATTTGTTTACGAATCACGAGTTCCAGGCATCTAATCAAATGTGTTTCTTTTTCTCTTTTAATAGAAATAACATAGTTCGGAAGAGAATTTAAAAACTGCGACCAGAAGATCAACTCATTGACAGAGTAGTTTGGCAATGAGAAACTTGGGTTTCGAATATTAAAGACTATTGCAACTTGCAAGCAAATATATTGCATCCTAACATTGTTTACTTCGGGTTTTTGTTTTTATACATATAACAGAACATATATTTTTTTTCGTTGTTCTAAAACCATTATATGTACGTTTAAACAGAATAAAGTTTTTACATTCCTGTTGTTTCAGTCGCAGTTTTATATGTCTCCATCTCGAAACGGTTTCTTCTGTATTGTGTCGAGTTTTTCGATAGCTTGCGATTTGCTAGTCTCCTTCGCAGCCGTTTTCCTGCCTGTGCTATTCTTCGGTCTTAGGAAAAATAGGATCGAAGAATAGGATCGACATAAGAACGGCTGCGAATGAGACCAGCTCTTTGCTCGTTGTCGAAGGCTCGAAGCAACCGAGGTAAATTTTCGTACCGGAGTTTTTTACGTCCAGGAAAACATCCCTGATACAGCCTGTTGCAACAATATTGTTCACGTCTGTTGGCACAGTAAAAACAGCATTGTTATCAGGCATGATAAACACTGTTAGAACAGCATTGTTCACGCCTGTTGATTCATCATCCGTGAACATTGTTGTTCGAACAGGCATGAACAGCACTGTTGACAATACTGTTCACAGGGTGCAGCACAGCATTGTTCACGGCTGTTCACTTGCAACAGGCTGTGCGTTTTTACGCGTGTATTTATCTTTACACTAGATCTAAGTACAGATCTACTCAGAAAAATGTAGAGATTACGCAATCTTACATGCTATGAACAACAAAACTCGTTGGCACGTTTTTGTTTTAAGGTGGCTCCCTACGGTAATTTCAATAGGGGACTGGTGACTAGAAATAGTATCGCTACGCATGCGTAAATAGCGATCTTGTCGATTCGAAATTCTATGACCGCGTCGACATAGATGTTAGACCTGTAGACGTTTTCTTCGGTGAATTTTGCTAAAATTTTGTAAATAAGTAGTTTATAAAAAGTTCTAAAGTATATATAATTTTAAAAAAATTTCATAAGACAGAACTTTCTTAAATCGATAATTTTTATAGCGAAAAATCTGTCCATACAACCCTCTCTGATTTTGTGCATGGATATTCTCCACAACAGTATCTATCATCTCAGCAATTTTTAACAAATTTCACGGAAGCAAACTGAAGACATGCCGCTTCAATTATTGCAATATTTGAAAATATACCAAAGTTCCAACGTCATTATTACCATGGTAACAGCGAATAATTGAACTTTTTTATAGATATTTTATATCTGCGATAGTTCTGCTATAGTAAGGTCTACTTAGTATTTATCTAACAAATTTTTAAACTTGTGAATAACATTAGATAATGAGCGTATGAAATAGCGCGTATTTATTGAAACTATAGGGAGCCACCTTAATGCACAGAAGAACATGGCAGCAGCATTCAGTGAAAATTTCAAGAGAATCAGATGTACAGTTTTTGAGTTATGAACTCGCAAAGTTAATCAAGCCCCGCACAGACGACCAAGTTTTCTAGGCCTTGACAAGTTCCTTGGTAACTTTCCTTGCTCGTGTGTACGATGAACTCGTTTTTCCCCAACAATTTTCCTTGACAAGTTATAATTGCTCGTGTGTACACACGAGTTGGACAAGGTTTCCTTGACGACAATGATCGCGTAATAAGCTTCGGAGATGATCTTGTCAAGTTTTCCTTGACGACTATACACACGAACAAATTTCCTTGATCAGAAGCTGGCATGACCAGCTTTTGAACAAGGCTCCTTGTCGAGGAAAAACTTGTCAATTTGTGTCGTACACACGAACACATAAAACTTGTCAAGGAAAAACTTGTCAAGGAAAACTTGGTCGTCTGTGCGGGGCTTTAGTCAGGGATTTTTCGTTTGTGAAGACATTTGAGCTTCTTGGTAACAATTCTGGCCTTATGACGTACACAGATGAATCACTGACTCTGTTCTTATGGATAGTTGTTCATTACATCTAAGGCATTGTTACCCAGAAGCTCAAATTTCTTCAAAAATGAACTAGTCATGGCAAACTCTGAGAGTTTATAACTTGAGAAGTATACATCAGATTCTCTTGAAATTTTCACTGAATGCTCCTGCCATGCTCTTCTATTCATTGCCAACGAGTTATTCACTTCAAAAACAAATTCAACCTTACCGTTGATAGTCTGTACAGCATATTCACTCTCGCCAACACTGGTGTCAGTAAGTACACGAATCTCATATCTCGCTTTGGGATCAAGATTTGGGATTATGTGAGGAGAACTTTTAGCTGTCTTGCATTTTTCTTTCTTGCCTTCTTGTTTGTAGCAAATACTGTATCCCACAAGCTTGGCTTCTGAATCAAGTTCTGGGCTTTTCCAAGAAATTTCTAAGGAACCATCATCTAAGAATTTTGCTACCACCTCTGTTGGAGCTGAAAAAATCAGTACACAAAATTGTTTATGATATGACAAGTTGTGCGTATACATGTAGTGCGTGTGGTACGTTTGTGAGCTTGGTGTAATGGAACAGAAGTTTGGCAGTATTTGAGCTTGACGAACGTCTAGCAAACGTCTGTTACAAAAGTGTTTACAAACGAATAGATTTAAGGATTAAGAATTTAGAAAATCAACTTACCTGTGGGGCGACTGAAAGTCAAAATCTCTTTACTCCATTCCGTCGAAAAATATATTTTCTAAAAAATATTCAAAAACATTCAACACTTCACCAATTGTAACACTGGATCAATGAGGGATGGTCCTTACTTGACCTCTAGGGAGAACAGTTTAGATATAACTGATAGAGTTATCCAATATAAATAAAGTTAGTTTAGTTTACTCCAGTTTCCTTCTGTAGTAACACTGGATCAATGAAGGATGGTCCTTACTGGACCTCTAGGAAGAACAATTTAGATATGACTGATAGAGTTATCCAGTATAAATAAAGTTAGTTTAGTTTACTCCAGTTTACTCCAATTTCCTCCTGTAGTGACACTGGATCAATGAAGGATGGTCCTTACTGGACCTCTAGGGAGAACAGTTTAGATATGACTGACAGGGTTATCCAGTATAAATAAAGTTAGTTTAGTTTACTCCCGTTTCCTTCTGTAGTTACACTGGATCAATGAGGGATGGTCCTTACTGGACCTCTAGGAAGAACAGTTTAGATATGACTGATATAGGGTTATCCAGTATTAAAAAAGTTAGTTTAGTTTATACTGGATAACCCTATCAGTTATATCTAAACTGTTCTCTCTAGGGGTCCAGTAAGGACCATCCCTCATTGATCCAGTGTTACTATACGAGGAAACCAGAGTAAACTAAACTAACTTTATTTATACTGGATAACCCTATCAGTCATATTTAAACTATTCTCTCTAGAGGTCCAGTAAGGACCATCCTTCATTGGTCCAGTGTTACTACAGAAGGAAACTAGAGTAGACTAAACTAACTTTATTTATACTGGATAACCCTATCAGTCATATCTAAACTATTCTCTCTAGAGGTCCAGTAAGGACCATCCTTCATTGATCCAGTGTTACTACAGGAGGAAACCAGAGTAAACTAAACTAACTTTATTTACTGGATAACCCTATCAGTCATATCTAAACTGTTCTCCCTACAGGTCCAGTGTTACTACAGAAGGAAACCGGAACAGACAAATAAAACATGTGGAGTTTGATAGAGTCAAACTAGAAGTTTGCAATAAAAAACAACTTAACACTAACTTACATCGCTTTCAACATATCTGACAAAAATCCTATACTTGCTCTTTCCTTTAAGAGGTTTGTTATAAACGTGAGGCTCAGTGTCGTTGTACCAATCGCCAGCACCCACTTCAAATGGTTTTAGTAAATCATCACCATTTAACCTGGCTGTTATGTAAGCAGATGACGAACCAGCAGGATAAAGATCTTTGAATAAGTACGTGTCGGGGAAGTCAAGACTTATAGATTTGGAGGAATGGACAATTACATAAGCAGTTCTAAAACAATAAAAGTACAGTCAAACCCCTATTAACGGACACCTCTCTTAGACCCCGTTTACACTAGAGCAAAAGTATCTGGATTCACATTGGTTTTTATTCCCATGAGGATGAAAAACAATGTGAATCCGGATACTTTTGCTCTAGTGTAAACGGGGTCTAAAGCAGACACCTCTCTTAAGCAGACACATCTCTTAAACAGACACCTCTCTTAAACAAAAACCTCTCTTAAACAGACACCTCTCTTAAACAGACACCTCTCTTAAACAGACACCTCTCTTAAGCAGAAACCTCTCTTAAACAGACACCTCTCTTAAGCGGACACCTCTCTTAAACAGACACCTCTCCTAAGCGGACACCTCTCTTACGCGGA
>JAWNZC010000030.1:467500-492500 GCA_035771165.1 Paragorgia papillata | reverse complement strand
ATGTAGTTAAAATGATGAGTTGTACGTATACATGTAGTGTATGTGGTACGTTTGTGAGCTTGGTGTAATGCAACAAACGTTTGGTAGACGTTCATCAAGCTCACAAACTCAGAAAAGATTTCTGAGCCCCAGACAGGGATCAAACCTTCAACCTTCTAATGACCAGTTAGACGCTATAACCATTGGGCTACTAAGACGCAGATGAAGAGCTAAGGTTGTACATTCAAGTAGATGTGGTCATATGTGTTTCCTAAGTGGTAGCGTTTGCATATGAGATGTGGTTAAAATGATGTGTAGTGTATGTGGTACGTTTGTGAGCTTGGTGTAATGCAACAAACGTTTGGTGGACGTTCATCAAGCTCACAAACTCAGAAAAGATTTCTGAGACCCCAGACAGGGTTCAAACCTGCAACCTTCTAATGACCCGGTAGACGCTCTAACGATTGAGTCACTGAGACTCAGATGGAGAGCTAAGGTTGTAATCCTTAGAGCTAAGGTAGAATCTGATGTATACTTCTCGAGTTATGAACTCTCAGAGTTTGTCATGGCTGGTTCGTTTCTGGAGAAATTTGAGCTTCTTGTTAAGAATTGCTTTGTAATGTACGCAGATGGATCATTGATGCTAAGATCCATTGTTCTTATGCATAGTTGTCCATTTGTGTACGTCATAAGGCATTAGTAGATACCCCACAGCTATAGAACACTTGACTCAGCATTTTTCAGGAGTTCTTACCGCTAGTTTTTAGTTTCCAGGGCTGTCCGCGTGAGCATGTGCGCGCGCATGTGAACCAGAAATACGTTTTTGAATAGAGAAACCGGTTAGACAAATATGAGGTTTAGAAAACGGAAATAGACTTGATGGAAGTTCGTAGCAATGTCTGAGACCATTTTAAAAGAGTCAAAAATTGGAAAATAACCTAGTTGTTTTGTTACCAGTGTTTAGAACAGAACTTCAAATTTGTTTAAAGAGAAAAAATATTGTTATAGCAATGACTTCTAAAGGATTTGTGTAAACTTGGTATGTCTACGGACATCGGTGATGAGGAGAGATTTCTAAGTCACCGTTAAAAAGTGATTGAAGACAAACTAATAAGCTGTTTTGCTGAGGAAGTTGCATCCAACATTTCTGCCCTGGTTATGAAAAGTTGTAGTGGTTGTCAGACAGGCCATCCCTCCCAACGTCAACACGATTGCTTGATGATGGAGCAAGATGAAAGGATTTGGTTGTATTTGGACATCGCATTGGAAACAGTTTCCGAAGCAACGATTGTTGAACAATTTATGAACAGTTTACATAACATAAAATCACCGGTGAATGGTTTAGAACTGCTAAAATACACTTGTATGGATTGGCGAATAATATTTTGTTCAAAGCAGAGACAACCTGAATAAGATACATCATGTAACTGTATTGGTTTTAACTTAAATATGTTTGAAATATGTTCAAATCTAACTATCTAAGCAACACTAAAATGACTATTTTATATTTTACACACTTTCTGAAGGTGTTCACAAAAGAACCAAAGCAATGTTACAACGAATATACGTAAAACGAAAAACACGTTCAGATTCCCAGCGAAGGTAAAATTTTGCAAAGTACTGGGAAAATACCTTAAAGTCATTAAGAACAAGGTCTAACAATTCGACCGGATATCCCCCTCACCTCGATCGAAACCTACCCAGTAACCAGTTGTTGACGGATAATGTATATGTCTGATGTATAAACAATTAGTCAAAAGCTAATGATATGAACTTTGCAAAATCACAATATTGACTATAATTAACTTTCTTCGTTCAAATTTGTACATGTACATGAATGTTCAAAATATAACTTGGAAAAAACACATTCGCATCAATAAGCGGGTTACCCCATAGTTTAACAAAATTAGACTAGTCATAGTATATTGAATCAGGTTTTGTTTATTTCATCATATGTTTACGAATATTACATGAATCAAGACACATTTCAACATCGTACTTTATACAAGATTATAAAGCCCTAATCAAACGAGAACGCAAGTCATCGCAAGTTGGCAGTCACAAATTTCTGTGGCGGTCGTTCGAACACCCAAATTAACAAAATAAAGGTTTCATGAGTGTTTTAAACAAGTTTTAACTTTGTCACGGTACATGATATTTTCGGGAAACTATTCCGAGCGGCTGGCTGAGATAGCGTGACTGCTAACTTGCGATGACTTATACGTTCTTGTTTGATTAGGGCTTAAGAGTTTGCATTTTCAGACGTTGTCTCTGCTTTGAACAAAATATTATTCGCCAATCTTTACAAGTGTATTTTAGCAGTTCTAAACCATTCACCGGTGTTTTATGTCATGTAAACTGTTCATAAATTGTTCAACAATCTTTGCTTCGGAAACTGTTTCCAATGCGATGTCGAAATACAACAAAATCCTTTCGTCTTGCTCCATCATCAAGCAATCGTTGGGAGGGATGGCCTGTCTGACAACCACTACAATTTTTCAATACCAAGGCAGAACTGTTGGATGCAACTTCCTCAGCATAACAGCTTATTAGTTTGTCTTCAATCACTTTCTGACGGCGACTTAGAAATCTCTCCTCATCACCGATGTCCGTAGACAATACATAGCAAGTTTACACAAATTTCCTTTAGAAGTCATTGCTATAACAATATTTTTTCTCTTTAAACAAATTTGAAGTTCTGTTCTAAACACTGGTAACAAAACAACTAGGTTATTTTCCAATTTTTGACTCTTTTAAAATGGTCTCCGACATTGCTACGAACTTCCATCAAGTCTATTTCCCTTTTCTAAACCTCATACTTCTCTAACCGGTTTCTCTATTCAAAAACGTATTTCTGGTTCACATGCGCGCGCACATGCTCACGCGGACAGCCCTGGAAACTAAACACTAGCGGTAAGAGCTCCTGAAAAATGCTGAGTGAAGTGCTCTATAGCTGTGGGGTATCTACTGGCATTGTTACCAAGAAGCTCAAATTTCTCCAGAAATGAACCAGCCATGGCAAAATTTGAGAGTTCATAACTCAAGAACTATACTTCAGATCGTCTGTTAATCATTGAAACAAATTGCAAACATTTTAGATTCATACCTACGCCACATAATTCAACTCGAATACAAAAATCGTTTCCCGTGGAAATAACAATTTTTAAATATCTTGTAGCAACGATATTAAGCGTAGTGATTGAAGCTCGATAGGCATCATGGTTAGCTTGAATCTAAAAAGGTAATGGAAAAGTGACTACATACACGAGGAACAATACACAATCTTTATCAGAAGATAATTAATGTTAGGCTTATTCATAAGATGTAGCAACTCCTGATACAAAACTAGAGTGTTGTGTAGGCAGTGTTTTAGATAGAGCAAAGTGAAAAGATGGTAAACTGTTGAGAAAGTTTTAATAACGAAATACTGACGTTTCAAGCAGAGCGCTTCATCAGAGTAAAAAGTAGAGAGTTGTGTACGCAGTGTTTTAGATAGAGCAAAGTGAAAAGATGGTAAATTGCTGAGAATAGTTTTGATAACGAAATACTGACGTTTCAAACAGAGTCCTTCATCAGAATAAAAACTAGAGTGTTGTGAAAGCAGTGGTTTAGATAGAGCAAAGTGAAAAGATGGTAAATTGCTGAGAATAGTTTTGATAACGAAATACTGACGTTTCAAGCAGAGTCCTTCATCAGCGTAAAAAGTAGAGTGACGTGTAGGCAGTGTTTTAGATAGAGCAAAGTGAAAAGATGGTAAACTACTGAGAATAGTTTTGATAACGAAATACTGACGTTTCGGAGGGAGTCCTTAAAAGTAGAGTACTGCATGTGTATGCAGTGTGTTACGATGTGTAGAAAATCTTTAAGATGGTAAACTGCTGAGATTTTAGAGAATGAAATACTGACGTTTCAAGCTAAAGTTCTTCATCAGAGTAAACTGCCATGGAGTAATATAAAAGTAGAGTGCTGTGTAGGCAGTGCGTTACGATGTATAGAAAATCTTAAAGATGGTAAACTGCTGAGATTTTAGAGAATGAAATCCTGACGTTTCAAGCCAAAGTGCTTCATTAGAGTAAATCATGAAAACGTAAAAATGATCTAACAACTAACAGATTTCGCCGCTTCACGAGTTAACGTCGTCCCGAAGACGTGAAAATGATCTGAATAGGAACTTTAAGATCTACGACGCGGCCTTAAAAACGTTAAAAAGCAATGCATATAAGAGAAGACACGGTAAATTAACTACCGTATTTCATGTTTAAGCTTGTTTAATGATGTTAGACGTCCCAGTTATTGCTAAAACGGCTGCAGTGTCTGAGCTGAAGTCAACGTTAAGAAACATCTCTCAAGTCCCAGCATGTTCGCGTCGTTCTGAAGACGTAAAAATGCTGAGAGTGGCGTTGTTCACAGAACGAGGACGGTATTGATATATACTTTTGGGATTACAAATTATTCATTCACTTTGTTTTCATTAAGAATTCTTTTGTTTTTAAGGCGCGTCATCTAGCTTTGCCGCGTCGTGGATCTTGAAGTCCCTAAAGGCTGATTTCCAGTCCTCGCACAAAGCAACACGCAGCTCGCTGCGAGCACTCGCACGGTGACACGGTTTCCACTGTATTTCCACCAAACGCAGCTCGTTGCGATAACTTGTGGCCGATCGAAGCGATAGCGGATCTTTTCGAACAAACTTCGAGGTGTTTGGACATCCTGATGAAGCATTCTTCTGAGTGTTTGATATAGCATCTCAAACAAATTGGTATTTTAAGAGAAAATCGAGGCCTGAAAGTTCGATTAATTTATGTAATTTCTTCCTCCAATATCCATGCAAATTAACCATCGACACGGTAATGATTTCCTTTGTGCAGTTTTCCTCATGAATTACTAACGAGTTTGAAATGTTGACATAATTCGTTTTGATTGGTTTATTTACCGCGAATACTTGCCACGAGTAAAAAATAGTTCAAAATTTCCAACTATCTGCCACGAGCTCTAAAATACTCGCCAACGGGGATGGCGTTAGGATTACTCTTGGAACTAAAACTTATTCATTTTCTTTGCTGTAAAATGCTATTGTATTAAAGGCGTTGACCTTGACGTTCGCGTTGTATTTGCTTAAAGGGTATTGGCAATAAAAATTAAGTTTATCTCATTTGAAAGAACTCGTCAAATCGTATAATAAGACCTTTTACAATTTTTCCATATCTGTTTTGGTTTTGAAAATATTTCGACCAAACTCAGCTTGCTGTCCGCCATCTTGGAATTATTTTCGATATGCAAAATTATGCATGTGACGACATAAGCAGGGTAAAGTGAAATTTTTAACTTGCCAACCTTATGACATTATGAGCTAGAAACTCGATTTTTGTTGCGCTATTTCCATTTTAGATTGACCCACAACATTTAAAAAGCCTTCCGTGGAAATTTGGGCACCGACGGAGTAGTTTCATCAGGTTTACCCTGCTTGTGACGTCACCAATTTCCTAGTTAATTAGACCCGATATTACAACAAGATGGCGGACAGCACGCTGTCTTTGGTCGAAATATTTCAAAACACAAGAAAGATACAGAAAAATTACAAAGGTCTTCTTATACCATTTGGCGAGTTCTTTCAAATGAGACAAATTTAATTTTTATTGCCAATACCCTTTAGGTCCCTTATAACTGAACAGAGAACGGCAAAAGAGAATCTATTTGTTAAGTATTACATAGTGCTACACGTATGCTCTCGTACACTGCCAGAACCAATGATAAAACGGTCCTTGACATACCATTCTTCGCCTTGCACTAGTCTTGCCCAGTCCACTGGCAGTGCGTCTGTATTGTAATATATATATGACGTCACCCACTTGGCTTGACCTTTGTCTCCAAAAGTTGCAATATGTGAAATGTAGTAATCTTTCTGAAGATCAATTTGAAGCCACGGATTTCCAGAGCCCGTCGAACACCAACCATTGTTTATCAACCTGGCCTCATAACCATCTCCATCACTGGCAGAGAAGACGCTATCTGGAAACTTTGCTGAACTCTCCAGTAACGGGTAGTCGCATATTTTACCTGGAATTGAACAAAACATAGCTAAGACGTTATTAAAAAACGCCACAAACGGTGAATAACAAACTTATTGCATAGGATGTCTGAGGGTTCTCCCTTTGATGAGTAAAATCATCTGGTGTTAAACAGAGTAAAACAATAAAGGGACCATTTTTGACCAGCTCAGGGATGAGTTGTACGTATGCACATAGTGCATGTGGTAAGAAGTTATATTGAGGTACATACATCTCCCATATGGAATCGCTAATCCTGCAGGGAAGGTGGAAGTATAAAGATAAGCACAACAGGAAATATCACTGGATGCAACACCGTCACAATAGAAGTATCCAGACGCAATAACAGTATCAGAACGGATATTATACGTGGTCACGTCACTCTCACGAATATACCCCAGATGACGACACAGTCCGGCTTGCTTTCTTTTATTCCAGTCTTCATCGTAGATCTTTCGCCAGGTCGCACCATCAAGAACTTCAATAACACCTTCACTAGGCTTTTGGCCTTTAGTTAACCGCACATTGCTCACTAGAAGAAAAAGGCGCAATTTTACAGCTTACTGTAACCGCTTATAAACTAACTTGACTCACTAGTGCGTTTACTGCCTAGCTAATACACTAACCTGACTCACTAGTGTGTTTACTGCCTAACTTATACACCAACCTGAACACTAGTGTGTTTACTGTCTAGCTTATACACTAACTTGACCCACTAGTGTGCTTGCTGCCTAGCCTATACACTAACCTGACCCACTAGTATGTTTACTGTCTAGCTTATACACTAACTTGACCCACTAGTGTGTTTACTGTCTAGCTTATACACTAACCTGACTCACTAGTGTGTTTACTGCCTAACTTATACACTAACCCACTAGTGTGTTTACTGCGTAGCTTATACACTAACCTGACTTACTAGTGTGTTTGCTGTCTAGCTTATACACTAACCTGACCCACTAGTGTGTTTACTTTCTAGCTTATACACTAACTTGACTCACTAGTGTGTTTACTGTCTAGCTTATACACTAACCTGACTCACTAGTGTGTTTACTGTCTAGCTTATACACTAACCTGACCCACTAGTGTGTTTACTGTCTAGCTTATACACTAACCTGACCCACTAGTGTGTTTACTGTCTAGCTTATACACTAACCAGGGGTTAAGACGTGGAAGAGTTATCTGGCGTTATAAAAAAAACCCGATATAAAAACAACTTACCCGAAGTAATAGGAGTGCCTAAGTTATCCACACATCTATACTCCATATGAAGCCGTTTAGACCCAGTACATTGATTGAATGTAAATCTGCTGTCGACAGTGATGGCGCATGAGGTGATACCATCACACAATCCCTTCACAATACATCCAACTGGAAGACTACAGGCAGCATCTGTGTTTTCATCAAACGTCTTTCCATTGCTAAATACTCCATACTCTGCCTTCACCACCTCCATGACTTGGGAGGAAGCACAGTTGACATCAGTCATAATTGCATTTTTATTTGCCACCGATCCTAAATATCGTGACAAATAAAGATTAAAATTCATTAAGAAAATGAACGAACAAACAAACAAACAAACAAACAAACAAACAAACAAACAAATAAATAAATAAATAAATAAAACTCATTAACTCATTCCTGTCCGAGGGCTTCCCAGAGGTGAATAAAATCGTCTGGCGTTAGCCAGAATAAAATACTAAAGACCAATTCGGACAGGAAAGAGTTAATACTTCATGAGGAAAAGACAAAGGAAATCAGTACCATGTCCGTGTTTATATATCTGATAAAGAAACCTCCTGATTTACATAAACTTTAGCTTTGATTTTCTCGACTTAGACAACGTTATTTTTCAACTTACTACGCCAATGAACTTACCAAATGGGTCGTTTTTGAAGATATTTAAAACATTCGCAGTACGTGTTTTATCAGATCTGAAACACTCGGCTATCGCCTCGTGTCTATATTTCTGATAAAACACTGCTGCTCATGTTATATATATATATATGGCTTTGTAATATCATTGAGTTCTGATTGGTCAACGCACGGTCCGTAAAGATGCGTATCCGGACCACGGTCCGTCTTTTTCCGTATCCGGACCGCTGTCCCGGATGTTGATTTTGCTCGCGTGAATTTCTAAAGTTTTCCCACTACGTTTGCTACAATAATTATCGAAAAAACTTGAAATAGCCATATAATAAACGCTTGACTAACCTCGTTTACTCGGTCTGTACGGGAAAATATCAGACCTCGGTCTTTTTTGTACGAACCTCGCCGCGGCTCGGTCCGTACTGTCAAGACGTCGGTCTGATATTTTCCCGTACAGACCTCGTTCTCGGTTAATAATCTCTTAATATATATATTTAAAAAACTCATTAATAATTCATGAGGAAAACACAAAGAAAAATCATAACCGTATCGTGGTTTTATATCTGATAAAATTTTCTCCTGATTTACATAAACTTTAGCTTTGATTTTCTCGCCTTAGACAACGTTATTTTTCAAAATTACTACGCCAACGAACTTACCAAATGGTGATCGTTTTTCAAGCCATTCAAAACACTCACAGAACGTGTTTTAAATAGTACATATATCTAATAATTCATAAGGAAAACACAAAGGAAATCAGTACCGTGTCGGTGGTTTGGATATTGGAGGAAGAAATTACATAAATTAAGCAAACTTTCATCTTGATTTTCTCTTAAAATACTGATTTGTTTCAGATGCTATATCATACACTCGGAGGAGTGTCTCATCAGGATATCCAAACACCTTGAAGTTTGTTAAAAAACCTCGGCTTCGCCTCGGTTTTCAACAAACGTCTCGGTGTTTGGATATCCTGATGAAACACTCCTCCTCGTGTATGATATATTACTTCAAGCACGCAATCTAATTGTTAAATATGAGTCACCTTTACCTTAAAAAGAATAAAAGATAAAAATATTAAATGAACAAAAAAAGAAATATAAATATCAACGTATAATTATTCAGAATTGAATAAAAAAAATCAGTGCTAAATTAAACTTACCGAACGTAAATTTTTGTATATCCGTGTTGCATGTTGTGGTTCGCTTTAGATAAGTTCCTTTTGAAGGTGTTGTTGATCCATCAGGAGTAGCACAATATAATCCACTATCCATGCTTAAAGAACCTGACATTGTCTGTTTTAAACGAAATCGATCTTGCCTAATGAAGTCTTTTACTATCGTCGCATGATACACGAGGAATCTGTCTAAATACCTTGCCTTATTTCTTGTTAGTAAATTTCCATCCATAGCAATGTTCTGTACATGTTCACTACTGACAAAATGGAACTGAGCATCAGGATGTAAACAACCATCATGAAACTCCACATAATATATCGCTCCCCAACTTCCTTTAGCAAAAGGATTCTGCTCGGGCCTTACACAAAGTCGAGTTTCAGAATGTTTTATGAAAAATCCTTGAAGACCTGTAATGAAAAAATTATATATATATATTCAGTATATATACATACTGTACATACAAACATAATGATAATTATATATGTATATATACAGTGTGTATCAAAAAAATTCGAACCCTTAGAAAATGAATTAGCATTCTTTTCAAACAACCTATTGTAGTAGTTTGAAAGCCCTAAGCACTTCGCTGAACCCACAGATGCGTAAAACACACGGTCTTATACACCTGGGAAATTAAGATAACTTGAAGTGTATGTATGCATGGTGAAAGTATTTAAAAGCTTTTTCGCTTCGTTTAACTTATGTGCTGATTAATTTATAACGCAGCGCTTTTAAGGGTTCGAATTTTTTGGATACACACTGTATATACCATTAAGTGGGCTTACCTCAAATGTTGATGGTCGCTACTGTCAGTTTCCGCCTGAAGATCGCCCAGCGTGAAACTGACAGTAACGACCATCAACATTTGAGGTAAGCCCACTTATAGTATATTCGCTCTATCTTTATACGGTATTGAGCACTTTTCGACATTTCGCGAACAATACTTTGTTTGTTTGAATATATATGTACTATTTATAAACCGCGCAGGAGGGCTTTATCGGATATAAAACACGAGGCGATAGCCGAGTGTTTTAGAGCCGATAAAGCCCGTACTGCAAGGTTTTTTAAATGACTTCTAAAAAGAATCACTTCATACGTTCATTGGCGTAGTAATTTTGAAAATTAATTGGGTTTTACACAAAGTCCAGATTCAGAATGTTTTATGAAAAATCCTTGAAGACATGTAATGAAAAAAATTATATATATATATATATACATACTGTACATAAAAAAATTAATTAATTATTTAAAAATTATTTAAAAAAATTAATTATTTAAAATTAATTGGGCTTTACACAAAGTCCAGATTCAGAATGTTTTATGAAAAATCCTTGAAGACCTGTAATGAAAAAATTATATATATATATACATACTGTACATACAAACATAATGAGTAATGATTTATTTAACGTCGTAAGCACAGGATGTTGTCGCCCAATCATCCGAGCCAGAGGCTCATGTTAGAAGTGCACGACATAAGCTAAGGCCTAACGTGTTGATTTTACGGAGGGAGGAAAACCGCAGAACCCGGCAAAAAACCCTCGGAGCACAGGAGAGACCAACCTCGTACCCAGTGTTTTTCACTCTAGCGAGAGAAAAGACCCTGGTAGGAGCTGCTGTCGCCACCACCCAGATTCTGGGTGGTGACAATTATTTTTTTCTGAGAGGGGAGGCAAAGTAATATTGTGTTCGGAGTCGGCTAGCGTCAACGTCATGATTTTCCTACTTTTATTATAAATATTATCACTCGCGATATTTCCCATTGAATGTAAAAACTAGCCTGCGAGCCGGCTCTCCTTTGGGGGATTGGGGAGAGGAGGAGAAGGAGAGCCTGCACGCGTAGTATTGTTTTTTGAGTAGTAGCGTTCCAAATTGGGACGCAGCTTACTGATTGGACGAAATGCTGATTGTTGACGTACAACCATATATTAATAGACTGCTGGTAATTTGTAAAATATTAAGTGCATTTGTGTCTGAAAGATATTTCCATCAGGTAAATATTTTTAATATCTTCGATCATTTATCAAGGGTTGTACGAACCGTGTTAAAATCATATTATTAGGATAGACCCAGATCGATAGACCCGAATCGTTTTGAAACGAAATACTGACGTTTCGAGGGGAGTCCATGCTTGAAATGTCAGCGTTTCAGATCCGTTCCAAAAATGTCACCACCTTTTCCTTTTGCCACGGTTGTTAAACACTTTAGTATAGTGTGAAAGCAAATCGTCCTCTCATGGATAAGTCAATTAATTGAAAATTTGGTATCAAAGGACAACTTCCCACGATTGAGAAAATATTATCTATAAAACAAACGATAAGGTTCGAAACATCATTCGCCCTGCAATACACACAGCTTTTTGTACCGGCCTGTAGCTCTCGGGATACGATTATTTATATGACTGAAGTTCCTATGGCCAGGCAAAGTTAAAGTCTGAAAGACTCCGGCTCCTTCTTTGAGATCAGTTCTTCCACTCGATATGTGAAAATATGTAGAGATAGGAAAAAGTCAGACAGGACGTACCAAAGTGGCACGGCGACTATACGGCATATCATTATCTTGTCATTTGTGGAACAAGATGACTAGTAATTTCAGAACTACACATCGTTGAAATATATTGTGTACGTATGTTGTTATATGTTGAATGAGCTTTCATTTGATGTAGAGTTCAAGATTCTGCGTTTTATAAAACTTGTTATACTGTCCAAAATGTGCGAACCACTGTTCCAAATAATATTTCATTAGCGTATTAGCCTGGCGAGGATGTAAAACCGTTTTCTTTGTTTACATTGTGTGTCTGGATTGTGATTGGTCGCTTTTGACAACCCGTTAGAAGGGGCGGCACTCAAATTTGATAGCTATGCGTGCAGGCTCTATATTTCACCTCCCGCCCCACCCAAGAGCCGGCTCGCAGGCTATGTACCAACATATGTTGGAGTGACTTGTTGGATAGGACTTGAAAATGTGTCCTAAACATTGCCTGCCATACAATCTGTATGCTGGTCAGTTTACCGCGCCTGACGGCTCAACTACCGGCAGCCTCGTGCCCAGGGCCTTCTCTGCTTTCAAAATGGCGCGAGGAGAAGACTGGACCCTGGCAAAGGCTGGTCACGTGATTCCGAAATACTCCAAGATTCTTGGAGTATTTGGTCACGTGGATAATTTGAGCTTCGCCCGTCCTGGGGGGAGCGGTTGATTCGGTTCTTATAAACGTAGAAGGTTGTTGCAAATCCTGTAACGTTATTAAATAGATATATTTCAAAATTTACGACATTTGCTGGATAATTCATATTTGTTGCCGTTAATCGCCAGAAATGAAGCCGAAGGCGACGAACGATCATAAACTGATAAACAGAAATCCGCTTTCAATAGAACTACTGTGGTTTATACAGGTACTGCTACATACACTTAAAATATTCGAATGCTGTTGATTGTTGGAAGTTTATTTACCGTCCAGTATAGTACATTTATGTTTCTTGTCCACACATTTGGGATTTGTGGAAATTTAATTGTTGTATCTGTCGATTTATACTCAAACGGCATATTCGAAATCGAATCTGCTGTCCTCGTTTATGACTTTGAGGTTGTACTTTAATACAAATATTCGATCAACAACAATACTACGATCGACGAACATTATAGATCAGCACTGAAGACTTTGACTTTGTATATTTCGAAACTTTTAAAATTAGATTCGGAAAGTCCAGAAAGCGAAATAAACACTTCTTGCTTGCATAATAAAGCAAATATGTTGTAGTGTAGACGCTTCTTACTAAACACGGTCAATCGGTCATTAACTGATTTGATAAACTTGTTAAGAGAATGTCTTGTTATTTGTACGGTTTGGTTATTCTTGAGTGCCTAAATAGTTCGCTGAATAGTTTTACATACGCAAGCCAACTATACTCATGTTTATCAGTGACTGTACCGCGCCCCCCGGTACAGTGTGAGTCACTCATCAGAATATTCCAAAATTATTGGTGTCACGTGACCAGCCTTTGCCAGGGTCTTCTCTCCTCGCGCCATTTTGAAAGCAGAGAAGGCCCTGGGTACGAGGTTAAACTACCGGCTGCTTACCCGAACAGCAAATTCCTTTCCAATTGTTGACCAATCAGAGTCAGACTTCCAATATCTGAAAACCCGACCTCCGCCCTTGAGGCTTGAGCTGACCGTTTGAACCAATATTTCAAAAACTATTGCTTATAGTTTAGTAGAATTCTTGCGTAAATAGAATCAATAACATGATGTTGTATTATCTGTGAATTGCAATACGAATACATGTACATGAAACAAAGCTAAAAGCACCACTGCCACTGAAATATGAAGCTGAATAACATCAAGGTTGCTACCCAGACATGGCCAGACATCCCTATTATTATTCGCTAGATACATGTCGCCGACACTTGTAGATTTTTTAAAGCTTTTCGCACAGATTATATACCCACCATACCCATTTTCTATTGTTCTCAATCGGTTTTGGTATTTGACTCAAGACCTCGCATTGAAAGTTGGTGGCGGCTTTTGATTATATACAGGGGAGAGCGGGGCTGAATATGCAAAAATACCAGGTTTTGAATTCAAAATTCAAAACCCGGTACAGGTCTTGAATTCAAATTCAAGACCTGTACCGGGCTTTGAATTTTGAATTCAAGACCATAATTATCAGGTCGTGAAATTAAATATCCGTTAGTGAAGCAAAATTTTCACGCAACAAAAATTTACTCAAAAAAACAAGCTACAGAATAACAAGAGTAACAACAACATTACACACACTTCAATTTACAACAAAATTAAAATTTATGTTTATCGGAGCCTTATTACGATTAGGCCTTTCGCTTGCACTCTCATTTTCGCATTTACTCCCTTCTACACAACTTTTACTTTTAGTCTCACATCGTTCTTCTTCTCTTGCTTTCTTCAACTTAGTCACGTTAACACCATACAAAATGTCAGACACTTCAACTTCTTGTTCCCTTGAAGTTCTTTTATACGCCCTCACGGCATTGCTTCGGTGACCTAAAATTTGCAATGAAAATACTGAGTACATAGATAATTCAAAAAATAAAACTAAACGCTTTATATATGCCTCACCAGTTTTTTCGCATATAAGCTGCTCATCAATTCCCTTACCATACATCCTTGTTGCTGCTGTTGCTCGTAAGGAATGATTTGTTCTATATCCAGATATACCGGCCTGCTCGCATACTCGTTTAACAGTCGAAGTCAGTTTATTATGGCCGACAGGAACATCGCTGTACCAACAGTTTGGCTTGGGACATTTCAAAGCACTTCGATAAAAACCGGTCGACTTCCCAGCGCCAACACTAGGGCTACAAATATAAAAAAAAACAAAAAAACTTTACCATAACGTATCTCTGACTATTAAACATGCAGTAACTTATTAGCACATACAGCCATTGAGCTATAATTTCACAATATTCATTAAAAGCGTAAATATATCATACATATACTCACCACAAACTAATATATTTTTCGTACAAACGAACAATGCAGCGTTTCTTGTTCTCTTTATTCTCATATGCACGCGTCACCTTTCTTTCCAGTTTTCGATCTTTGAGTCCCCAGCGTTTGTTTTCGAAACATCTTCACGATACTCTAAGTACTGCATGCATGCCAGTTTGTTTGTCGAAGCCTTTAACAATTTGTGAGTTTTCTGCTCGAAGTCTTCTATGTTCACTGCCTCCTCTTAACGCGAAATGAATGCCAAATAGGAAAACCAAAGTATCAAGTAATTGTTGAGGATGCGAATCTCCGAGAACTCCTTTCTGCCAAAGCTCTTCTTCCTCGTTCAATGTTATAACTTCCATTTGTTTCCTAGTGAGTCCAAGGCCTACTGAAGCACTTTCTTTCATCACAGCGTCCAACGCATTTCTCAAATACACAAATTTTTCGTCGTTGAATAACCTCACTACTCTACCCTTCCCTTTCAAATAATGTTGAATTGAAGCGATTATCCCATGAAGTGTGTTTGGCGGGTATTTACTTCCATCAGTTTTTCTTACTTCACAAATGAAACATGCCAATGTCCGATTTAGTTCATCGTCCAACATTACTTCTAGGGAATTTTTTATAACTTCTAAACCAGGCGCTTGACCACCGACACTTCCCTTATTAACATTGCAGACTTGCATGTTTCTTTGCTTTCGCCAATCCTCAAACAACGTAACAGCCCACTTATCTTTGTATTTTGTCGACTTGGGCACACAATCGCCTATCTTAGCTTGAATTTCGATCTCAGATACAGGCGCTGCAAACCGATTCAAATCCGCTACAGCTGGTTGCCCATCGACTTCGTCTATGTTGACACCCCACGGCCAATTATCTTCATTTGGTTCTATAGTTGATAATGCCTCTCGATAGCAATCATCAAATGCCGGTACAGTTCTTTCTCGCTGTGGACTTGACTGAGTAATGTACAAGTCTGGGTCAGAATCTTCCGTCTCCATTACTCCTCAAACTAACCCAAAACCACCCAAAGTGCGAACCTATGACTTTCTGCAATTTTATCACTTATCAAACTTCAGAGCACTTTATTTTAAAATTGTCAAAACAAAAGGTCTCCGATATTAAAATTAGGCATTGTCTTCGCTATTCAAATAAACCATGTAATTAGCCAAAAATCGGCAGGAAACTTTATTCATTCGCTTAAATTATGACATAAGAACCAAGTAAAATTTTCCAAAACCTCTTGACAACAATAGGTTTGGAAAATTTTTCTTGGCTGTTGAATTTCAGTGAAAGATCTCCCATTCGGTTTTTATCCTATATTTAATTTACACGACCAGCAGTAACATATTCATAATACCATTCTTCTTATTCACCTCAGGGGAAGCCTACGGACAGGAATGAGTTATAAACTATCTCTCTAACTCTTTCCGCCCGAATCGGTCTAATTAGTATTTTATTCTGGCTATAACGCCAGACGATTTTGTTCACCTCTGGGAAAGCCCTCGGACAGGAATGAGTTATAAACTATCTCTCTAAAAACTATCTCTCCAACTCTTTCCAGTCCGAATTGGTCTTTAGTATTTTATTCTGGCTAACGCCAGACGATTTTGTTAACCTCTGGGGAAGCCCTGGCCTCAGGACTGAGTTAAGCTAGAAGGAACGAAAGCGTTCAATTATAAAGTAGCCATTTATAAATGTCCTTTCCTAATGTCATGCTGAGATCTTGTTTACGTACTACCACAATGAATCAAAGATCACTAGGAAACATCCCTTACCTTTAATAAAACAGAGCAATACAAACACCAAGCTTAATCCAAAGCGAAAAAACAAAAGCCTTCGTCATCTTGGATTCAGCGAAGCCTTCTTCTCAGAACAACATCCGTTGAATCTTTATTCCGTCTTCTCTCGCACGTGAAGACCATCACAAATATCCCAATATGTTAATTTCTCGCCACACTCGACAAGTAATATATATACAGTGTGTATCAAAAAAATTCGAACCCTTAGAAAATGAATTAGCATTCTTTTCAAACAACCTATTTTAGTAGTTTGAAAGCCCTAAAAGCGCTGCGTTATAAATTAATCAGCACATAAGTTAAAGGAAGCGAAAAAGCTTTTAAATACTTTCACCATGCATACACTTCAAGTTATCTTAATTTCCCAGGTGTATAAGACCGTGTGTTTTACGCCATCTGTGGGTTCAGCGAAGTGCTTAGGGCTTTCAAACTACTACAATAGGTTGTTTGAAAAGAATGCTAATTCATTTTCCCTTCGAATTTTTTGATACACACTGTACATGGGAAAAAAAATATCAATATTTGGAAAGAAAGTAGAATGTTGTGTCAGACAGTGTTTTGGATAGATCAAAGTGAAAATATGGTAAACTGTTGAGAATAGTTTTAATAAGCGTTTTAATAAGCGTTTTAATATAGCGTCCGAGGGCTTTATATCGCATACATCCCAACGTTACATTACATACATCCCGACGTTACATTACGTTACATAGGTACATTCGACGTTCAGGGCCTTTGCAACACCAGTACATCATGTTTTTTCTTTCCTAATGGCTCTCCAAACCGGCGTGTTAATATCTACTTATTCTAACTCAGACCACTTTAGTACGTTAAAAAATTTTAAAAAACTGCTGGATTAGTTTTAATAACGAAATACTGACGTTTCAAGCACTGCTTTTCATCAGAGTAAAAAGTAGAGTGTTGCGTAGGCTGTGTTTTAGATAGAGCAAAGTGAAAATATGGTAAACTGCTGAGAATAGTTTTAATAACGAAATACTGACATTTCAAGCAGAGCTCTTCATCAGAGTAAAAAGTAGAGTGTTGTATAGGCAGTGTTTTAGATAGAACAAAGTGAAAAGATGGTAAACTGCTGAGAATAGTTTTAATAATGAAATACTGACGTTTCAAGCTGAGCTAGTCCTTCATCAGAGTAAACCATGGAGTAATATAAAACTAGAGTGTTGTGTAGGCAGTGTTTTAGATAGAGCAAAGTGAAAAGATGGTAAACTGCTGAGAATAACGAAATACTGACGTTTCATACAGAGCCCTTCATCAGAGTAAAAAGTAGAGTGCTGTGTACGCAGTGTTTTAGATAGAGCAAAGTGAAAAGATGGTAAACTGCTGAGAATAGTTTTAATAACGAAATACTGACGTTTCAAGCAGAGTCCTTCATCAGAGTAAAAAGTAGAGTGTTGTGTAGGCAGTGTTTTAGATAGAGCAAAGTGAAAAGATGGTAAACTGCCGAGAATAGTTTTGATAACGAAATAGCTACTTACGTTTCATACAGTCTTTCATCAGAGTAAATATGTTTATCAGGGCTTCAGGGCTTCGCTTGAAACGTCAGTATTTCGTTATTAAAACTATTCTCAGCAGTTTACCATCTTTTCACTTTGCTCTATCTAAAACACTGCCTACACAACACTCTAGTTTTTACTCTGATGAAGGGCTCTGCTTGAAACGTCAGTATTTCGTTATTAAAACTATTCTCAGCAGTTTACCATCTTTTCACTTTGCTCTATCTAAAACACTGCCTACACAACACTCTACTTTTTACTCTGATGAAGGACTCTGCTTGAAACGTCAGTATTTCGTTATTAAAACTATTCTCAGCAGTTTACCATCTTTTCACTTTACTCTATCTAAAACACTGCCTATAAGTTTTTCATTTTTGAACTAAAGTATTACACACAGGTTTTTTGGTGACATGCTTATTCTTGATAAAATATTGTGTTCAAATTAAGGTGGTTATACCAGATACAAGGCAGTTTGTCCAAAAATCCTTTTTCATTGAGTGTTATACACCCGTGCAAATTAAACCTGCTAATAAAAAAAAACGTTCCTCGTTTCTTTAAGTTTTGTAATCGCCTACGATTAGCGAGGTCTTTTTCCTCCCTACTCCACTGTTTATTCGAAGTTAGAGTACTCGCTGAAGGCATCAAGGTAGGAGGATACTGCTGAATAACAAAACTGGAACTGATCCTGGGGAGAAAAGAAAGTTTGCCAATTTGTAACTTGTAAGTTATTCATATCTAACTTTACTTTACTTCACTTCACTTCTTCACTTCACTTCACTCCATTCATTCCACTTCACTTCACTTCACTTCACTCCACTCCACTTCACTCCACTCCACTCCACTCCACTCCACTTCACTTCACTTCACTTCACTCCACTCCACTCCACTTCACTTCACTTCACTTCACTTCACTTCACTTCACTTCACTTCACTTCACTTCACTTCACTTCACTTCACTTCACTTCACTTCACTTCACTCCACTCCACTCCATTTCACTTCACTTCAGATCACTTCACTTCTCCGCACTTCACTTCACTTCACTTCACTTCACTTCACTTCACTCCATTCCACTTCACTTTACTTCACTTCACTCCACTCCACTTCACTTCACTTCACTTCACCCCACTTCACTTCACTTCACTTCACTTACTGCATTTTCCACAAACTGTGGTCTGCTTGCTCGAATAATTTTGATCGACTGGAACACATCAACTGCTTGTTCAATTTTCATTCGTTCAATAAGATTAGAAATAGCAATGTAAGTGCCACTTCGACCAGCACCATTACTACACGAGAAAAAAAAAGCCCATATTTATACTTTTAAATACAACCAATGATGACGTCATCTACGAACGAGATCTAAAAAGACTTCTGATAATAGACCACCATAAATATCTTTAAAAAATTAAAATTATAAAGATGAGTAGAATTTGGGAGTGACAAAAATAGCAGTGGCTGAATACAGAAGAAAAAGTAGAGTGTTGTGTAGACAGAGTTTTAGATAGAACAAAGTGAAAAGTAACACTGATGTTTTTGTAACACTGACGTTTCAAGCCAAAGTTCTTCATCAGAGTAAATCATGGAGTAATATAAAAGTAGAGTGTTGTCTAGGCAGTGTGTTACGATGTATAGAAAATCTTAAAGATGGTAAACTGCTGAGATTTTAGAGAATGAAATACTGACGTTTCAAGCCAAAGTTCTCCATCAGAGTAAGTCATAGAGTAATATAAAAGTAGAGTGCTGTGTAGCCAGTGTGTTACAATGTATAGAAAATCTTAAAGATGGTGAACTGCTGCGATTTTAGAGAATGAAATACTAAGTGACGATTCAAGCAGACTCGGCAGAGCCTTTCACATACCTGCACACTACAATGACCGGTCCTTTCCCAGAGCTCTGCCGTGATTTCTCAACCAGTGACGTCAGAGTGATGACGTCATCAGCAGTTGCAGGAATGCCATGATCAGGCCATTTAGTATACTGAAAGATCTCAACAACCTGAGCATCATGTAGGTCCTGAACAATAGTAAAAATATGATTGAGAGATACATTTGTCAAGGCGTTACCAGTTACCAGACTTATGTGATTTACTCTGTCTAACTCCAGACTATTTAACTCTGTCTAACACCAGGCTATTTTACTCTGTCTAACACCAGACTATTTTACTTTGTGTAACACCAGACTATTTTACTCCGTCTAACACCAGACTATTTTACTCTGTCTAACACCAGACTATTTTACTCTGTCTAACACCAGACCATTTTACTCTATCTAACACAAGACTATTTTACTGTGTCTAATACCAGACTATTTTACTTTGTCTAACACAAGACTATTTCACTCTGTCTAACACCAGACTATTTTACTTTGTGTAACACCAGACTATTTTACTCTGTCTAACACCACACTATTTTACTCTATCTAACACTAGACTATTTTACCGTGTCTAACACAAGACTATTCTCCTCTGTCTAACACCAGACCATTTTACCGTGTCTAACACAAGACTATTTACTCTGTCTAACACCAGACTACTTTACTCTGTCTAACACAGGACTATTTCACTCTGTCTAATACCAGACTATTTTACTGTGTCTAACACCAGACCATTTTACTCTGTCTAACACCAGACTATTTTACTCTGTCTAACACCAGACTATTTTACTCTGTCTAACACAAGACTATTTACTCTGTCTAACACCAGACTACTTTACTCTGTCTAACACAGGACTATTTCACTCTGTCTAATACCAGACTATTTTACTGTGTCTAACACCAGACCATTTTACTCTGTCTAACACCAGACTATTTTACTCTGTCTAACACCAGACTATTTTACTCTGTCTAACACCAGACTATTTTACTCGGTCTAACACCAGACTATTTTACTCTGTCTAACACCAGACTATTTTACTCTGTCTAACACCAGACTATTGTACTCTGTCCAACACCAGACTATTTTACTTTGCCTAATACCAGGACTATTTTACTGTGTCTAACACCAGACTATTTCACTATATCTAAGCTGAGCTGAGCTGTACTGCGCTGCGCTGAGCTGATATGAGCTGAGCTGTACGGAGCTGTTACAGTGAGCTGAGTTGAGTTGTACTGAGCTGAGCTTCACTGAGCTGAACTGAACTGAACTGCAGTGCACTGCACTGCAATGCACTGCACTGTATTACTGTACTGTACTGTACTGTACTGCACTGCACTGCACTGCACTGCACTGCACTGTACTGTACTGAGCTGAGCTGAGCTTATTTGTAAACAAACTGAGAACGACCAGTGCAAAACAAACAGAAACCGTTGTTAAAATCAAAATGGCCTTTTTAAAAGTTAAAATACATACGGGGTAAGGTGATAGGACAAGCTTCGTAGTTGCAATTCCGTCTTTTTCAGATTCTGAGTCCAGTTGCACTGTAAGACTGTCGTACTGTTTGGGCTTGGCTCGTGCAGCAGGCCAGAAATTAGGCAAAGTCTAAATAAAGATTTTTAATAGAATGAGGTGAGAAAGGAAGAGAGGAAAACGCAAGTTTGAATAAAACAGAATAAAATAAACAATGGACAATGAAAAATTAACAATAGACAATAAATAATAAATAATGCACAATTGACAATGGACAATGAACAATGAACAATCAACAATCAACAATGGGCAATGAACAATGAACAATAGACAATGAACACTGAACAATAGACAATGGACAATGAACAATGAACAATGGACATTGAACACTGAACACTGAACAATAGACAATGAACAATGAACAATGGATAATGGATAATGGACAATGAACAATGGATAATGCACAATGGACAATGAACAATGAACAATGGACAATGGACAATGAACAATGGACAATGGACATTGAACACTGAAGAATGAACAATGAACAATGAACAATGAACAATGTACAATGCACAATGAACAATGAACAATGAACAATGAACAATGAACAATGAACAATGAGCAATGAACAATGGACAATGCACAATGGACAATGCACAATGAACAATGAACAATGGACAATGAACAACGGGCAATGCACAATGGACAATGAACAATGGACAATGAACAATGAACAATGAACAATGAACAATGAACAATGAACAATGAACAACGAACAATGAATAATGAATTCTGCACAATGAACAATAACTAGTTCCCATCCCTCACCGTTCCCTCCTTAACGTTATTCAGCAGAACTATTGTTGATGATTTCTTCTCATGAACCATCCTCCAAAAGTCGTTCACAGTGTTTGGAAGAGGAGACTGGGTAGCAATGAAATAGTTTCGTCCAAGGTAACCCTAAATAGAAGAAAACGAGAATTAATGATCAGGCATTTCATTCATCCACCAACCCAACCATCCATCCATCTATCCATCCATCCATCCATCTGTTCTTCGTTCCTTCCCTCTCTCCTTCCCTCCCTCCCCCCTCCCTCTCTCTCCCTCCCTCTCTCCCTCCCTCCAAGCCTCCCTCCCTCCCTCCCTCCTTTCATCCATCCATCTATCCCTCCCTCTCTCCTTCCTTCCATCTATCCATCCATCCATCCATCCATCCATCTATCCTTCCTTCTCTCCCTCCCTCCTATCATCCACCCTCCCTCCCTCCCTCTCAACCTCCCTCCCTCCTTTCATCCATCCATCTATCCCTCCCTCTCTCCTTCCTTCCATCCATCCATCTATCCATCCATCCATCCATCCATCTATCTCTCCCTCCCTCCCTCCATCCCTCCCTCCCTCCCTCCTTCCATCCATCCATCTATCTCTCCCTCCCTCCTTTCATCCATCCATCTATCCCTCCCTCTCTCCTTCCTTCCATCCATCCATCCATCTATCCATCCATCCATCCATCTATCTCTCCCTCCCTACATCCCTCCCTCCCTCCTTCCATCCATCCATCCATCTATCTATCCACCCATCCATTCCTCCCTCCATTCATCCATCCAATTTATAAAAAAAATAAAATATTTTGTAAATATAGTTTATTTTATTGTATATACACGGCTTACAGGTAGAAAAGTATTGTACTTTTATGTTGTATAAGTAACTGATGTAACTACTGTGTTTAAATAAAATTTTCGTATCGTATCGTATCGTATCGTATCCATCAATGTATCCATTCATCCATCGACTCATTCGTCCATCTATCTATCCATCCATCCATCCATCCATCCATCCATCCATCCATCCATCCATCCATCCATCCATCCATCCATCCATCCATCCATCCATCCATCCATACCTCTTTGTTCTCCCCTCACTCACTTCCACAAAAGACAATGCTATATTTATTCCACGCACCTGAACAAAAACGGCATTAATGTAATCTGAACTATCGACGCCATCAATGTAAACGAGATTAACACGATTGGACTCAGCTAAAAACGAAAAAAACATCCTGATAGTCAACTGGTTGTCCAATGGAAAAATTATTGCGGGTCAGCGAAATCAGAGTAGAGTAGAGTGGAGTAGAGCAGAGCAGAGCAGAGCAGAGCAGAGCAGAGCAGAGCAGAGCAGAGCAGAGCAGAGCAGAGTAGAGTGGAGTGGAGTGGAGTGGAGTAGAGTGGAGTGGAGTGGAGTGGAGTGGAGTGGAGTAGAGTAGAGTAGAGTGGAGTAGAGCAGAGCAGAGCAGAGCAGAGTAGAGTGGAGTGGAGTAGAGTGGAGTGGAGTGGAGTGGAGTAGAGTAGAGTGGAGTAGAGCAGAGCAGAGCAGAGTAGAGTGGAGTGGAGTGGAGTAGAGTGGAGTGGAGTAGAGTTAAGAGCAGAGCAGAGCAGAGCAGAGCAGAGCAGAGCAGAGCAGAGCAGAGCAGAGCAGAGCAGAGCAGAGCAGAGCAGAGCAGAGCAGAGCAGAGCAGAGCAGAGCAGAGCAGAGCAGAGTAGAGTAGAGTAGAGTAGAGTAGAGTAGAGTAGAGTAGAGTAGAGTAGAGCAGACGAGAGTAGAGTAGAGTAGAGTGGAGTGGAGTGGGGTGGAGTGGAGTGGAGTGGAGTGGAGTGGATGGAGTAGAGTGGAGTGGAGTGGAGTGGAGTGGAGTGGAGTGGAGTGGAGTGGAGTGGAGTGGAGTGGAGTGGAGTGGAGTGGAGTGGAGTGGAGTGGAGTGGAGTGGAGTGGAGTGGAGTGGAGTGGAGTGGAGTGGAGTGGAGTGGAGTGGAGTGGAGTGGAGTGGAATGGAGTGGAGTGGAGTGGAGTGGAGTGGAGTGGAGTGGAGTGGAGTGGAGTGGAGTGGAGTGGAGTGGAGTGGAGTGGAGTGGAGTGGAGTGGAGTGGAGTGGAGTGGAGTGGAGTGGAGTAGAGTAGAGTAGAGTAGAGTAGAGTAGAGTAGAGTAGAGTAAAGTGGAGTAGATTAGAGTAGTTCAGTTGTTGGAGCGTCGGACTAGTAAAGCGAAGGTCGCGGGTTCGAATTCCAGCCGCGGTTTGAGTAGAGTTTTTCTCTTTGGTTCGTCACTCAGAGTATAACAATATAATATTTAACAATATAATATAATCTAGTCCCTTATGGAACATCATTTCGGTTCATGAGTCAATTCGAAATGGCTACATGCATAAAAAGAAATAGAAATCCGACAAACCTGGATAGATATCTTTGAAGCGATTTCTCGTTTGATTCTCTTCCAATAATCCAGCTTCACATTCTTCGTCGAAATATTTTGGCGTCACATCACCAAGTCTCTAAACGAAGAAAATCCAACGTACTGCTTAAATTGATACGTTTTGTCACAGTTTTGTCCTGGTTAGGCGGGACGGGACAAAAACGTCCCAGTGGACACATTCTTTATATAAACTAAATGAGATAGATGAAGGGAAAATATAGTAGCGATGCGATCACGCTTAACGTCCCATCCCGTCTTGCATGTAAACAGCGCCTAACATATCCATCTCTTCCCTTAAGAACACGCAGAGACAAATTTCAAAAGTATCGTTACGGGACAAACCTTGAATTTTTCTTGAAAAACCAGTCATGCCTCCAGCTTGTACTTTTGATAAGTTTTTAATCTCTTGTGAAATGTTGTTCGAATCCACCTCATTCATACCACACAATATTGTTTCCAAGATTGCTTCATGCACAAATATATATTGTTGCTAAATATAAGAACGAAATTTTAGATGTACGGTTGATGACATGATGGAAGGAAGGAAGGAAGGAAGGCAGGCAGGAAGG
>JAWNZC010000030.1:445000-465000 GCA_035771165.1 Paragorgia papillata | reverse complement strand
ATCATTTTAACTACACCTCATATGGAAACGCTACCACTTAGGAAGCACATATGACTATAAATTTACAACCTTAGCTCCCCATCTGAGCCTCAGTAGCTCAATGGTCAGAGCACGGTTGTCAGAGCGTCTAAATATTTGGTCATTAGAAGGTTGAAGGTTTGATCCCTGTCTGGGGCTTCTAAACATTTTCTGAGTAATTGAGCTTGATGAACGTCTACCAAACGTCTGTTTCATTACACCAAGCTCACAAATGTACCACGTGCACTACATGTATACGTACAACTCATCATTTGAACTACATCTCATATGCAAACGCTACCACTTAGGAAACACATATGACTATGAATTTACAACCTAAGCTCTCCATCTGAGCCTCAGTGGCTCAATGGTTAGAGCGTCTAACTGGTCATTAGAAGGTTGAAGGTTTGATCTTTGTCTGGGGCTCAGAAACATTTTCTGAGTATTTGAGCTTGATGAACGTCTACCAAACGTCTGTTCCATTACACCAAGCTTTCAAACCTACCACATGCACTACATGTATACGTACAACTCATCATTTTAACTACATCTCATATGGAAACGCTACCACTTAGGAAACACATATGACTATGAATTTACAACATTAGCTCTCCATCTGAGCCTCAGTAGCTCAAATGGTTAGAGCGTCTAACTGGTCATTAGAAGGTTGAAGGTTTGATCCCTGTCTGGGGCTCAGAAACGTTTTCTGAGTATTTGAGCTTGATGAACGTCTACCAAACGACTGTTCCATGACACCAAGCTCACAAACGTAACAAATACGTGTTTTTGAGTGGTAAAATGTTTGTATATTTCTAGGAGATCTCATCGCAATTCTTCGAAGAGTGCCATGGATGTTGACAAGGATAATGCTGGGTTAAGGATTAAGCCCTAATCAAACGAGAACGCAAGTCATCGCAAGTTAGCTTACGATGACTTGCAATGCCACCAGTCAAACGCCGGCACAAGTCGTCGCAAGTTCTGCACTTCCGCTAGTTCCCACGCCTTTTCGGAAGTTCTCATGGTAGTTTCTACGGCGACGGAGCACGAAAGACTTGCATCGACTTGTGTCTTGTGTTCAAACAACCCGCAAGCTCTCGCAAGTTGAAGAAAACTTGCGATGAAATTTGAACAAGATCAAATTAGTCACAAGCTAACACAACGTGGTTAAGCACCACAAGTGATCTCAAGCTGGTGGTCAAACGGGCTTTACATTACACCAAGCTCGCAAACGTACCACATGCACTACACACGTAAAAATCTCACAGCTTGTCAACAGGATGTGTTCGCAACAGGCTTGTAGCAAGGCTGGGAACAAGTTGTAACATTGCTGTTCATTCAAGAAGCTGCTACAACCTTGTTAGCATCAACCTGTTAACAACTTGTTAAGTGCAGAGCGATAACAGGTTGTTGGAACAACTTGTCATCAGCCTGTTGGAGTCATCAGCCTTGTTACAAGTTGTCAACAACCTGTTACGGACATGTTAAACAGACTGGGACAGCCAGTGCGAACACATGACGGTGACAGCCTGTTGAACAGCCTTGTAACAACTTGCGTGTTACTTGTGTACATGTATACGTACAACTCTTAAGCCCCGCACAGACGACCAAGTTTTCCTTGACAAGTTTTTCCTTGACAAGTTTTATTTGTTCGTGTGCACGACACAAATTGACAAGTTTTTCCTTGACAAGGAGCCTTGTTCAAAAGCTGGTCATGCCAACTTTTGAACAAGAAAAATTGTTCGTGTGTATAGTCGTCAAGGAAACCTTGACAAGATATTGCACAGTACGTCATTGGGCACTCATCTCCGAAGCTCATTACGTGATCATTGTCGTCAAGGAAAACTTGTCCAACCGTACACACGAGCAATTATAACTTGTCAAAGAAATTTGTTGGAGAACATTTGTTCATCGTACACACGAGCAAGGAAAGCCACCAAGGAACTTGTCAAGGAAAACTTGGTCGTCTGTGCGGGGCTTTAAGATAATCCCTAAACCACTTTAACTCACATCAATAAAGCTGGCATTAATATAATCACTATTTTCGTCGCCTGAAAGAACTACTCGTGAATGGTCATCTAAGAAAAACAAAAAAAAGTCATTTATTCAGTATTTTTAAAATTAAACTTTTGTTTTCTTTTTACATCATTTTGAGTATTTTTATTACATAAGATAAAATAAATCAAACGGAATAAAAATAGCAATAAAAAGAATTTAAAAGTATCGAATTATTCTTTGTTCTTACAAGTAACAATATTTCCATATCGATTGTTCTTCTTGTTCAAAGGTCTCTTAGCAATATCCCAACTTGCTTCAGAAGTTCTAGGCAATTCCTGTAAAGATAAAGGATTTTAATAATTCATTTTAACTACAAAATATTAGTGTGTAGGCCGTGCTGTGTAGGCAGTGTTTTGGATAGAGCAAAGTGAAAAGATGGTAAACTGCTGAGATTAGTTTTAATAACGAAATACTGACGTTTCAAGCAGAGCCCTTCATCAGAGTGAAAACTAGAGTGCTGTGTAGGCAGTGTTTTAGATAGAGCAAAGTGAAAAGATGGTAAACTGCATGAGAATAGTTTTAATAACGAAATACTGACGTTTCGAGCAGAGTCCTTCATCAGAGTAAAAAGTACAGTGCTGTGTAGGCAGTGTTTTAGATAGAGCAAAGTCAAAAGATTGTACACTGCTGAGAATAGTTTTGATAACAAAATACTGACGTTTCAAACTGTCGTTGTCGTTGTCGTTGTCCCTGTCCATGTCCATGTCCATGTCCATGTCCATGTCCATGTCCATGTCCATGTCCATGTCCCTGTTCCTGTCCTTGCCCTTGTCCCTGTCCCTGTCCCTGACCCTGTCCCTGTCCTTGTCCTTGTCCTTGTCCTTGTCCTTGTCCTTGTCCCTGTCCCTGTCCCTGTCCCTGTCCCTGTCCCTGTCCCTGTCCCTGTCCCTGTCCCTGTCCCTGTCCCTGTCCCTGTCCCTGTCCCTGTCCCTGTCCCTGTCCCTGTCCCTGTCCCTGTCCCTGTCCCTGTCCCTGTCCCTGTCCCTGTCCCTGTCCCTGTCCCTGTCCCTGTCCCTGTCCCTGTCCCTGGCCTTGTCCCTGTCCTTGTCCCTGTACTTGTCCCTGTCCCTGTCCCTGGCCCTGTCCCTGGCCTTGTCCTTGTCCTTGTCCTTGTCCTTGTCCTTGTCCCTGTCCCTGTCCCTGTCCCTGTCCCTGTCCCTGTCCCTGTCCCTGTCCCTGTCCCTGTCCCTGTCCCTGTCCCTGTCCCTGTCCCTGGCCCTGGCCCTGGCCCTGGCCCTGGCCCTGGCCCTGGCCCTGGCCCTGGCCCTGGCCCTGGCCCTGGCCCTGGCCCTGGCCCTGTCCCTGTCCCTGTCCCTGTCCCTGTCCCTGTCCCTGTCCCTGTCCCTGTCCCTGTCCCTGTCCCTGTCCCTGTCCCTGTCCCTGTCCCTGTCCCTGTCCCTGTCCCTGTCCCTGTCCCTGTCCCTGTCCCTGTCCCTGTCCCTGTCCCTGTCCCTGTCCCTGTCCCTGTCCCTGTCCCTGTCCCTGTCCCTGTCCCTGTCCCTGTCCCTGTCCCTGTCCCTGTCCCTGTCCCTGTCCCTGTCCCTGTCCCTGTCCCTGTCCCTGTCCCTGTCCCTGTCCCTGTCCCTGTCCCTGTCCCTGTCCCTGTCCCTGTCCCTGTCCCTGTCCCTGTCCCTGTCCCAGTCCCTGTCCATGTCCCTGTGCTTATCATTGTCCCTGTCCCTGTCCTTGTCCCTGTCCCTGTCCCTGTCCCTGTCCCTGTCCCTGTCCCTGTCCCTGTCCCTGTCCCTGTCCCTGTCCCTGTCCCTGTCCCTGTCCCTGTCCCTGTCCCTGTCCCTGTCCCTGTCCCTGTGCTTGTCCCTGTCCCTGTCCCTGTCCTTGTCCTTGTCCCTATCCTTGTCCCTGTCCTTGTCCCTATCCCTGTCCCTGCCCTTGTTCCTGTCCCTGTCCCTGTCCTTATCCTTGTCCCTATCGTTGTCCTTGTCCTTGTCCCTATCCTTGTCCTTGTCCTTGTCCTTGTCCTTGTCCCTGTCCCTGTCCTTGTTGTCCTTGTACCTCGTATTCCTTTTTAAACTCCTCTTCCTCATTAGCTTTCATTTCGTTAACATAATGAGCAAATTCTGCAATAGCTATGGGAATATGAGCTTTCTTTGGCGAAACACCTGGACAAAAAAGACCAAATAAATAAATTAACAAGACGCCTGCTCAGGCGTTCACGCGGGCTACTGATTTCTGACAGCTTGGCGTAGCCTGTGCGTACTCTAGCAAGACTATATGGCAATGCATAATTGCATAGATTTTGACAAATTAAATCTATGGTCTTGTATGAACTGCAGCAGTACAGGAAGCGCCGACCGTTTGCTAATGTAATAATGTAAACAACAAGGCCATTTTTCCGAAAAGTAAACAACGGATCTAATATATTTGGTAGACAAAACCTATAGTGTCGGATTCGGCAGATTCAAGTATTCGGTGTTTATTATTATACTTGCATTTTGTAGTTGTTGGACTAAGCAGCAAGGCCAGGGCCAACATGTTTCGAAATAGCTCGTCATATTTTACGTACAATCCTGGACAAAAGTGCTTGGGACACCATGCGAAAATCGTCAAAATCGGCAGAGTGGCCCAACAATTTTGCCAGGATTGTCTGAAAATGATGAATTTATAAGTTTTCAATAAAACACAGCTTTTTAACTTTGTAACATTGCAAAAGATATACAGTTTAATAATAAAGAGCCCCCGTCTCTGCTCCCCTTTACCCCTTCAATGGGGAAGGGTTCACTGGAGCAGAGTCTCTGCAGAGTTCCCACCGGCACCTGTACCACCCGCACGAGTGCTCTTATTTAATTTGCATATTCACCAAACCTTCTATACTCCACAAACAATCTGTTGTTCATGCATGTGGGAGCGTATTTGTATTATTTTGGAAAAAACTGCGCAGAATCGCGGCGTCCAAATTGTTTTTTTCTTTGATTGTAGGTCTACCGCTAAGAACGCAGTTTCAGTAGAGATATCGCCTACACGCGTAAAAACGCACAACTTGTTCACGGTTGTCAACAGGCGTGAACAACATGGCCAGAAATCGAGGACACTATGGCGGAATCAGACGGACAAGCATGCGCGTAAGGTTCACAAAAAATAAATTCAAGATGGCGGATTGTAATAGATTTGATAGGGAAAAATTGACAATATACATTTTCAAGTACATGCGATTGAAAATTCCAACATGTGTACGTCTAAGACATCGGCAAATTATGCAAGTATTAACCACAGCAAATTTCGTAACAACTCATCTAGCCTAAATATGTTCCCTAGACGCTTATATTTATCTCTTACCTCTGTATATGTGCACGTCTGAATACATTGATCGAGACCGATACTTTGTTTTGCCAAACTTTTAAAGACATTTCTACATCTAAGAACATGTTCCCAAATGGCTTGAAATATACAGTTTTAGAGCTGCAATTTAATCCATCAAGCACCAAGATGATTACCAAAGTTAGCGTAAACAATCCAAATTTTGCTTGATAACTTTGGGTTCTTGTCCGCCATTTCTTATGGAGCTGTTGCTAGGTTGCCAGGGTCTTAACCGCTGTTATTATTATTAAATGTGACTGTGGATTCAGAAATAATAACCGAAATTTATCCGGCATTGACCGGTAATTATTGTGAGTATGAGTGTACAGGCCTGTCTAGACGATTAAACGTTTTGTAATTTGATATTTGGGTAATAAATGGGTCAATAAGACATTTTAGCGAATAACTCTACTTTAATTTGTTGTTATATACTTCTGTTTATAGCCGAAATTGTCGATATTTAGCCATCAGAATCTTCAAATTAATATTTCCATCGAAATCTGAGCCCACAGGCCACTGCCGCTGGCTGTCCTCGATTTCTGCCCATGTGTTGTGCTGCTCGCCGTGAACAAGTTGTCAGCAAGTTGTTCACTTATGGTTCGAACAACTTGTTCACGGATAAATCAACAGTCATGAACAAGTTGTTCCAACAACAAAATAACAACGATGAACAACAATGTTACAACAATGGTGAACATGGTTGATGTATCAACACGTTCTTCGGTTGTTACAACATGCGTGAACAACGGTTGTTGTTTCATCAAGCTGTAACAACTTGTTGAAACAATGATGAACAATGTTGTTCATTGATCAATGTTGTTCACATATGTCAACAAGTTGTTACAGCATTGTTCAGGAAACAATGCTGCAACAAAGATTTTTACGCGTGTAGTTTATGATCCTCTCAATCTTCATGCTTATTGAATCAACTTACCAGTTTCATTCGAATAGATCACATCGTTTGAAGCATTATTTACCCTGACCACAGGCTCGCCATCAGGATTATCCATGACATTTTCAAACGCAACAACTACTTCAGCATTATCCTTGTCAACATCTATGGCGCTCTTCGAATAATTGCGATGAGATCTCCTAGAAAAATGCAAACATTTTACCACTCAAAAACACTTCTTAGTAACACGTTTTTCTAACGTGAGGTGTGATAGGTATCCATGTATAGTGTATGTGGTACGTTTGTGAGCTTGGTGTAATGTAAGGGCCTGGCCAAACGCTTTCAACATCGCATTCAACATCATTCAACATTGTTGAACGATGTTGAATAATGTTGAAAGCACGAGTGGCCAAATGAATTCAACATCGTCCAATATTCATGAATGACAATTAATTGAACGTGGGCTACCACAAAAGCTGGAATCGACAATATCCCGCATGGCGCATGACTCTGTTCAACAAAGTTGAATGAAATGTGGCCAAATCCGTTCAACACCTTTCAACATTTTGAGAACAATAGAAATGTTGAACGCGTGTTGAACGAAAATTTGAACATGTTCAAATTTCGTTCAACATCATTCAACACCATTCAACAACGTTCAACATCATTCAACATCATTCAACAGGGTGGCCAAAAAGCTTTCAACATGTTGAATCACGGTTGAATTCAACAATGTTGAACTATGTTGCATGAAATGTTGAAAGCGTTTGGCCAGGCCTTAAGGCTCTGTTTACATGAAGCGGCTTGACAGTCCAATCGGATCGAAAAACGCGAGTGAAGTCAATCCAGGCACATGTTTACATGGAGAATCCAATCTGCTTGGAACATTGTTTTCGGTTTTGGAACACTATTTTCTGTGCTTCCCTCAATGTCTGTCATTTAGCACGACATGCACCAACTTCACTCATGCGTATCAAGTCATTTTCAAGTCAAACCGTGTTTAGATGAATCAGATTGGAGACATTAAAGTCGATCCTTGCCTGAATCTTAAGTCAATCCACTCCATTGCGTGGATTGACTTCAGTCATCCGTTTCGATCAGATCGAAAACTTTCAATCTTCTTCATGTAAACAAAACAAGGAGTGGCTCCTTGCTCAAATAAAGAAAACGTTTCTGAGCCCCAGACAGGGATCAAACCTTCAACCTTCTAATGACCAGTTAGACGCTCTAACCATTGAGCTACTGAGGCTCAGATAGAGAGCTAAGGTTGCAAATTCATAGTCAATATGATGAGTTGTACGTATACATGTAGTGCATGTGGTACGTTTGTGAGCTTGGTGTAATGGAACAGACGTTTGGTAGACGTTCATCAAGCTCAAATACTCAGAAAAAGAGTCCCAGACAGGGATCCAACCTGCACCTTCCAGTTAGACGCTCTAACCAGTCAAGCGTTGAGGCTTGGATGAAAAGCGACGGTTGTAAATTCGGAAAGCACGGGTGGTGTGTGCGGTTAGCGCGCTGCCTCTCACTGCAGTCCAAAGTTAAGCCCGGTTGGATAGGGTTAGTACTTGGATGGGTGACCGCTTGGGAATAATGACCCCGTTCTCGAGCTTGCGACTCATGTGAGTAGAGTTGTAGTTGATCTCTACTGTGCTTCGAGGGTTTTCTAGTTTTCCTCCCTCCGTAAAACAACACTTACATCTTAAGGTCTTTCTACACGGTACGATTGTCGGATACGATTGTCATCGTGATGTATGTGATTCAGCGCCAATCGTGTAAACGACGTTTTTCGACATTCACCATCGAATCATGAACAAGAATTGTGTCACGTACACAAAATTCCATACTCCAGAATGACAATCGTATACAACAATCCGTATCATGTAGATAGGCCTTTAGCTGTGATCCTAGAACCCAAACCGACTACGCGGCCAAGCTCGTGGCGGAAACGAAAGGCCTAGAAACTAGGCTACTGTGATTCGTGGTCTGAACTGTGTCGTATGGCGGCTGCCTGGAACGCCTTTGATATGCCTCGACACGGCCACGTTGATCTGAGTCCTTCGTAATTCAACCACTGGCTGCGAGTAAGGATGAAAATAGCCTCAATGCTTTACCTTTAAACTCATAGTCATATATGCGCTTCTTAAGTGGCCAGAGTTGGAAGAAAAGCTGCGGGTATGCGGATACCACCCAGAGGAAGGTTTACTTTAGTGAGGAAGGTTTAAAGTGAAAACACGTGAAACAACACATTCGGTAATCTGAGAAAGTTACAATTGATCAAGCAAGGTGTCGAGAAGAAATGCGATTTGTAGCAAAACATTGGCTAACCAACACTGAATTATGCAGCAGTGGCAGTGGCAGCAGTTACATGCGTGAGACATGTACGCTGATGTCTGCTGTGATGTCTGTATCTTCGCAGCAGTCGAGGGTAGTTGGCAGGCTATCAGTCAGCAGCGGTCAGTTATTAGTAGCTATTGTAGTATGCCAAAGCTTACCTAGGAAAACCTAGAAAACCAAGGTACTGCAAAACTCACGCAGTATTTATGAACGTTGCAAAACACAAAATTCTCGCTATATATTTTGAGGAAGGTTATCTAAATTTAAAAACCCATCTGGAGGAAGGTTGAATACTTTTTCCAACTCTGTAAGTTGCAGCGTTTGCATATGACATGCAGTTAAATTGAAGTTATGTACATGAAAAGTGTTTGTATAAGAAGGAGGGGAGTTCATGTATCAGTTCTATAATTATATTTAGTTATTTGATTGTGGTAAGAAACTCTGTACAAACAATTGCTCTACCTTTTCCAAACTATAATTCCAACGATTACCAAAAGAATAACAGCTGCAGCCACAGCAACAATAATTGCAATTAAAGTACCATTGTCATTACCATCACCAGGAGGAGTGCCAACATCTCCATAAAATATAGAATTATCAAAGATTGCGCGTCAAATTTATTTATATTTGATTTATATGATACATGAAAACAATAGTAATATTTCCTTTCATCCCTACGCCAGTGGGTCTGTCTGTTCGTCAGTTCGTTCGTTGGTTCATTGGTATATCCTCACCATTACTATCACCACCACCATCATAATCACCACCATCATCACCGTCATCATCATCATCACCGTCATCATCAACATCACTATCACCATCATCATAATCACCATCATCACCATCATCATCACCACCATCATCATCATCATCATCATCATCATCACCATCACGACCACCATCACTATCATCGCCATCATCATCACCATCATCATCATCACAACTATCACCACCACCATCACCACTACTACCATCACCATTATCATCATCACCATCACAACTACTACCATCACCATCACCATCACCATCACCACTACTACCATCACGATCACCATCATTACCAGCACCATCACCATCATTACCATCATCATCACCATCAATCACCATCGCATTTCTATGTGAGTAATTATTCTTATAAAGATTACCTTTGGAAACACTAAATGTTTCGCTCCAATAAGAAGGAAATGGCGTCTAAAAAAAATTGTAAATAATATGATAAACCTATATTTCATTTTTCTGACAGATGCATCAAATCCTTTATTCAAATGATTGGTCGGTCGGTCGGTCGGTCTGTCTGTCTGTCTGTCTGTCTGTCTGTCTGTCTGTCTGTCTGTCTGTCTGTCTGTCTGTCTGTCTGTCTGTCTGTCTGCCTGCCTGCCTGTATGTTTGTCTGTCTAACGGTCTATCTGTTTCTCCGTCTCTCGCTTGCTCCTTCCCTCTTTCCCTCTCTCCTCGCTCACTCAATCTCCCATTGGTATCTTACTTCTGACGCGTCATAGTTGAACTGTGCAGCGCGATATACCAAATCCTGATCCAATACAACATTAGACTCAGACGCCCTTCTACGACGCTTTTTAGCATCAGAAAACTTAAGTGTGACATTCATTGTGTTTTCTTTAAAATCATCCACGTTGATCTCCATAGCAACGAAGGCCACATTGTCATCTTCCTTTTTAACCTCAGAAAATTTAACTAGTTCAATTTCTTCAGGAGGTGTTGGAATGGTGTACTCTGACTGAAGTTGGAGGACTATCAACTTGACATTTCTTTAAACGAAAAATACAAATAAAGTAAAGTGGAGTGGAGTGAAGAGAAATAAAGGGAAGTGAAGTGAAGTAGAGTGGAGTGGAGTAGAGTAGAGTTAAATAGAGTGGAGTGAAGCGAAGTGAGGTGAAGTGAGGTGAGGTGAGGTGAGGTGAGGGGAGGGGAGGGGAGGGGAGGGGAGGGGAAGGGAAGGCAAAGGAAAGGGAATGAAGTGCAGTGAAGTGAGGTGAGGTGAGGTGAAGTGAAGTGAAGTGAAGTGAAGTGAAGTGAAGTGAAGTGAAGTGAAGTGAAGTGAAGTGAAGTGAAGTGAAGTGAAGTGAAGCGAAGCGAGGTGAGGTGAGGTGTGGTGAGGTGAGGTGAGGTGAGGTGAGGTGAGGTGAAGTGAAGTGAAGTGAAGTGAAGTGAAGTGAAGTGAAGTGAAGTGAAGTGAAGTGAAGTGAAGTGAAGTGAAGTGAAGTGAAGTGAAGCGAAGCGAGGTGAGGTGAGGTGTGGTGAGGTGAGGTGAGGTGAGGTGAGGTGAGGTGAAGTGAAGTGAAGTGAAGTGAAGTGAAGTGAAGTGAAATGAAGTGAAGTGAAGTGATGTGAAGAGAAGTGAAGTGAAGTGAAGTGAAGTGAAGTGAAGCGAAGCGAGGTGAGGTGAGGTGTGGTGAGGTGAGGTGAGGTGAGGTGAGGTGAGGTGAAGTGAAGTGAAGTGAAGTGAAGTGAAGTGAAGTGAAGTGAAATGAAGTGAAGTGAAGTGATGTGAAGAGAAGTGAAGAGAAGTGAAGTGAAGTGAAATGAAGTGAAGTGAAGTGAAATGAAGTGGAGTGAAGTGAAGTGGAGTGAAGTGAAGTGAAGTGAAGCTCATGAGGTAAGGTTCAAGACTTAAACTTACATTATCGCACTTTTTTTTGGTTTCCGCAATGTAACTGTGTAGCTTTCGTCGTTTTTTTCTGGCGGAGGAAGAGGTGCTGTAACAAGAAAATTGAAAGATTCACAGGAAACGATACGGTATGCCGAACTACAAAACGTCGATTGTGCTTCTATTACAATTGTCACCATGCAAACATTGTCAAATGCAAACATTGTCACCATACAAACATTGTCACCATGCAAACATTGTCACCATGCAAACATTGTCACCATGCAAACATTGTCACCATGCAAACATTGTCAAATGCAAACATTCAAAGCATTAATCATACCTGAATTTGTTGTTGTTGATGTTTCATTGCTTGCTTCACTTTTACCAGCTTGGGTAACAGTCTCAACACTGATGTAATATGTCGTCTCATATTGTAGACCTTCAAGAAAGTAGAACAGAGAAGCAGGTGCCATTACATTGATAATGGAGTTGTTAGATTTCCGGAATGAAATAATATGATTTATTGCCATTTGATCTTTGGGTAAGGAAGGTTGCGTCCAAGATATCTTTAAACCATTAGTTCCATTGGAAACAATACGAGTGATCTGTGGAGCTAGAAGATATGACAGAACATCACAACGTAAGATAATAATGTCTTCAGAATGTAAAGATAAAGATTCGAATTGTTAAATTTGGAATATACCAAGGACTTGTAAACACGGTGGCAAGCACATCTAAAGCACGTGTAAAGCGCTTGTAAAGCGCTTGTAAAGCACATGTGAAGCACGTGTAAAGCGCTTGTAAAGCACGTATAAAGTACGTGTAAAACACATGTAAAGCATGTGTAAAGCACGTGTGACTCACGTGTAAAACACATGCGAAGCATGTGTAAAACACATGTAAAGCACGTGTTGAACACAGGTGAAGCACGTGTAAAGCACATTTGAAGCATGTGTAAAGCATATGTAAAGCACGTGTAAAGCACATGTAAAGCACATGTAAAGCACATATGAAGCACGTTTAAATACATGTGAAGCACGTTTAAATACATGTGAAGCACGTATAAAGTACCTCTGAAATACGTGTAAAGTACATGTGAAACACGTGTAAAGAACATGTCAAGCACGTGAAAAATACACGTGAACCACGTGTGAAATACATGTGAAGCACGTGTACAGTACATGTGAACCACGTGTAAAGTACATGTAAAGCACGTATAAACTACATGCAAAACACGTGAATCATTTGTGAAAACTAAAATACCGGATTTTTTAAACTTATGATAAAAAATGTATGCTAGCTGCTTTGTCCTTGAAAAAGGAGTAGTCCCTTCTATGATTATGAAAAAACAGCCACGAGATATTTTTCACGAGTAAAAAATGTCGTCGGCATTTCATTACCCGCAGGTCTTTTAAAAATCTTAACACTGTTACTCCAGTCTGTTGAGTAGTAGATATCCTAAAAAAAGATTATGTCACTTTGTTAGTCTTAAAGGGCGAATAGAAGGTTAAAAATGTATATATTTCATTCTTTTCATCCGAGAAAGTGTTGGTACCACAGTAGTTAGCGCACATGTAGTAACACTGGATCAATGAGGGATGATCCTTACTGGACCTCTAGAGAGAACAGTTTAGATATGACTGATAGTGTTATCCAGTATAAATAGAGTTAGTTTAGTTTACTCTGGTTTCCTTCTGTAGTAATACTGGATCAATGAGGGATGGTCCTTACTGGACCTCTAGAGAGAACAGTTTAGATATGATTGATAGGGTTTTCAGTATAAATAAAGTTAGTTTAGTTTACTCCAGTTTCCTCCTGTAGTAACATTGGATCAATGAGGGATGGTCCTTACTGTACCTCTAGAGAGAACAGTTTAGATATGACTGATAGGGTTATCCAGTATAAATAAAGTTAGTTTAGTTTACTCCAGTTTCCTTCTGTAGTAACACTGAATCAATGGGGGATTGTCCTTACTGGACCTCTAGAGAGAACAGTTTAGATATGACTGATAGAGTTATCCAGTATAAATAAAGTTAGTTTAGTTTAGTAATACTGGATCAATGAAGGATGGTCCTTACTGGACCTCTAGGAAGAACAGTTTAGATATGACTGATAGGGTTATCCAGTATAAGTAAAGTTAGTTTAGTTTACTCTAGTTTCCTCCTGCAGTAACACTGGATCAATGAGGGATGGAGGTACTTTCTACACTTTTTATATAGATCAGAAAAGTCATTTACCTTGCTTTCAATAAATCTTAAGAACACTATATAATCCGTGTCTTCTTTTAATGGTTGATTGAAGTAACTTGCCGTGCTTAAGTTGTACCACTTTCCATCACCAATTACGAAAGGTTTTGAAAGCTCACTGGCGTTCAAACCAGCAGTAACGTAAGGAGCCGACGAGCCATTCATAAATGGTTTTATCTCGTTTGACTGGTATTCGTCAGTTGTTTTACTTGGAGTGTTAGCGGCTTGAACAATGACCAGTATTGATCTAAAAAAACAAATTATAATTATGATATTACAAAAACAACTCCCTAATAAAAGTAGCGTGCTGCGTAGGTAGTGTTGAAACAACAATCGAAATATAGTAAGGTTTGATATACTGCTGAAACAGAGAACGTAGGAGCCTAAATGTCGCAATGATGACTCATGCAGCATTGCAGTTACAAGACAGAGGGGTGTTACACGCTGCAACGCGTTTATGCAATTTTCCAATGCGCGGATTTGGATTTCGATAAAAGCGGATATACTGGGAAGAGGCTCGATTGAGTGCCAAATCATAACAAAATATTGCGAGACAAGTTGCTGAAGGGGTGTTACACGATGCAATCAGGAGCGGACTGGCTACGTCAGAGGGCCGGTTTCCAAACCAAGTTAATTGTTGTGGGTCCGCATGTGTAGTCATTTTTTACAAAGATTTTGTCCAAATTAGGCTTTAAATAGTATATTAGTTTGTGAAAACATACATTAACGCTGAATGTAAAAATATGCATGGATTGTAAGGTCAAAGCCTGTTAAGGCCTGCGGGTTACCAATAAAAACAAAGGACGACGCATTTCCTTACGCATTCTTTCCCATGCGCTAACCACTTATCGACTATACAACATATATTTTAATATGATTGTAGATCAGATGTTTGAAGCGTTTCAAACTTTTTAGATCCACATTTTCTTTTTGGGTAATCTCAACCAATTGTAAAGAACGACTCTATATTAGGAGAAGAAAAAAGGGGAAGATTGGTCCACTTCCCTCCAACTCCGCGGACCCTAAACATTGTTCTCTTTTCAGAGGAGCTTCTTCTTGCAAGTCGACCACCTTTTACTTATGCCTTTTTTGTGCACCACGTTTAATGGCTTTCAGAAAGTAGAACATGATTCAACTTTGTGCAACGATTGTTGCAACTTGTCTCGCAACGATTTTGGCCATTGCACAGCATGTTACACACTGCAATGATTCATGCAACTTGTCTCACAATGATCTTGACCATTGCACAGCATGTTACACACTGCAATGATTCATGCAACTTGTCTCACAATGATCTTGATCATTGCACAGCATGTTACACACTGCAATGGTTCATGCAACTTGTCTCACAATGATCTTGATGATTGCACAGCATGTTACACACTGCAATGATTCATGCAACTTGTCTCACAATGATCTTGATCATTGCACAGCATGTCACACACTGCAATGATTCATGCAACTTGTCTCACAACGATTCTGACCATTGCACAGCATGTTACACACTGCAATGGTTCATGCAACTTGTCTCACAATGATCTTGACCATTACACAGCATGTTACACACTGCAATGATTCATGCAACTTGTCTCGCAACGATTTTGACCATTACACAGCATGTTACACACTGCAATGGTTCATGCAACTTGTCCCACAACGATTCTGACCATTGCACAGCATGTTACACACTGCAATGTTTCATGCAACTTGTCTCACAATGATCTTGATCATTACACAGCATGTTACACACTGCAATGATTCATGCAACTTGTCTCACAACGATTTTGATCCTTACACAGCATGTTACACACTGCAATGGTTCATGCAACTTGTCTCGCAATGATTTTGATCATTGCACAGCATGTTACACACTGCAATGGTTCATGCAACTTGTCTCGCAATGATCTTGATCATTACACAGCATGTTACACACTGCAATGGTTCATGCAACTTGTCTCGCAATGATCTTGATCATTGCACAGCATGTTACACGGTGCAATGGTTCATGCAACTTGTCTTACAATGATCTTGACCATTGCACAGCATGCTACACACTGCAATGGTTCATGCAACTTGTCTCGCAATGATCTTGATCATTACACAGCATGTTACACACTGCAATGGTTCATGCAACTTGTCTCGCACTGATCTTGATCATTGCACAGCATGTTACACACTGCAATGGTTCATGCAACTTGTCTCGCAATGATCTTGATCATTGCACAGCATGTTACACGGTGCAATGGTTCATGCAACTTGTCTCAGAACGGCATTGTGAGACAAGTTGCATGAAAAATTGCACCGTGTAACAGGGCCTTAACTAACTAACTAAGACCCTAATATTTGAATTGCTCCCTAAATATATATATCTGTCGTGCAAATAGTTTTCTTTTCATAAACGTTTTCGTAATTAGACTTCATAAATGCTTACCCAACGGAACTTGGAAAAAAAAAATAAATATATTGATTTACTCACCGAACTTTGTCCTTTGGCTTTTTAAAATTTAAACCCAAGCTGTAATAAGTTTTTTTACTTGGTTTTACAGGTTCTGAAACAATAGAAGTTAAAAAAGATTTTAAACCCACGATTTTCAGCTTGGAATTTTTAACGTTTTATTAGTTCTTGCTCTACAAACTGTCGTTAGTTAGTATAGTACTTTCAGCTTGGAGTTTGTAAAGTTTTGTTAGTTCTTGCTCTACAAGCTGTCGTTCGTTAGTATAGTACTTTCAGCTTGGAGTTTGTAAAGTTTTGTTAGTTCTTACTCTACAAACTGTCGTTAGATAGTATAGTACTTTCAGCTTGGAGTTTGTCAAGTTTTGTTAGTTCTTGCTCTACAAACTGTCGTTAGATAGTATAGTACGTTCAGCTTGGAGTTTGTCAAGTTTTGTTAGTTCTTGCTCTACAAACTGTCGTTAGATAGTATAGTACTTTCAGCTAGGAGTTTGAAAAGTTTTGTTAGTTCTTGCTTTATACAAACTGTCGTTAGTTAGTATAGTACTTTCAGCTTGGAGTTTGTAAAGTTTTGGTAGTTCTTGCTCTACAAGCTGTTGTTAGTTAGTATAGTACTTTCAGCTTGGAGTTTGTAAAGTTTTGTTAGTTCTTGCTGTACAAGCTGTCGTTAGTTAGTATAGTACTTTCAGCTTGGAGTTTGTAAAGTTTTGTCAGTTCTTGCTCTACAAGCTGTCGTTAGTTAGTATAGTACTTTCAGCTTGGAGTTTGTAAAGTTTTGTTAGTTCTTGCTGTACAAGCTGTCGTTAGTTAGTATAGTACTTTCAGCTTGAAGTGTGTAAAGTTTTGTGAGTTCTTGATCTACAAGCTGTCGTTAGTTAGTATAGTACCTTCAGCTTGGAGTTTGTAAAGTTTTGTTAGTTCTTGCTCTACAAGCTGTCGTTAGTTAGTATAGTACTTTCAGCTTAGAGTTTGTAAAGTTTTGTTAGTTCTTGCTCTACAAGCTGTCGTTAGTTAGTATAGTACCTTCAGCTTGGAGTTTGTAAATTTTGTTAGTTGTTGCTCTACAAGCTGTCGTTAGTTAGTATAGTACTTTCAGCTTGGAGTTTGTAAAGTTTTGTTAGTTCTTGCTCTACAAGCTGTCGTTAGTTAGTATAGTACTTTCAGCCTGGAGTTTGTAAAGTTTTGTTAGTTCTTGCCCTACAAGCTGGTGTTTAGTTAGTATAGTACTTTCAGGTTGGAGTTTGGAAAGTTTTGTTAGTTCTTGCTCTACAAGCTGTCGTTAGTTAGTATAGTATACTTTCAGCTTTACAAGCTGCCCTGTATGTCGTTAGTTAGTATGTCAAACGTACTGGTTACCTTGATTTGTTGTTGCGTTAATATCGCCACTTAATGCTCCATAATCAATTTTTGTTCCAGCAAAGACCTTAACAAGGTATTCCGTGCCTGATTTTAGCTTTGTAATAAGATACGACGTCCCTGTGATATTAGAAACACAATTTTTCTGCTTTCCTCCTGCTGCTGAATTGCAAAGTTTATATCTTGTAATGACTCCATTCGACACGCTCTGATCACTAGGAGGCTGCCAAGAAACGTGCAATGAACTTGAATTTCGAAAAACAACTGCCACGTTTGACGGCGGTCCATCAGGCGCTAGAGTTAAACAGATTTGTACACAAATTAAAGAGTTAATTCTTCAAATATTTTCATGGTGACAAATTGTAACAGAATTGTTTCTGTAAATCTTGTAGCAAGTTGTTAAGTTGGAGAGCGGTAACAAGTTGTTTTATAAAATAAGGTGCCCTCTACGCACGTTCTGATTGGCTGGGCTCCGCGCATTTATAAGAATATGACGATCATGAGTGACGTAAAATGGCGTGGAGTGGCGTAGATTGACGTCACCCGGCGGGAAAAGCATGCGAACTTTCAAAACTATCCCACTTTTAGTTTGTGTTTTTCCCTTCATATTTTATAAAACAAATAAAACATACCGCTCCTGTACATATGTACTCTTATAAAGGTACGTTTGACGTGACTTGAACACGAAAGAAGTGTAAAAGCAACTCTAGTCAACTTATTTCGTGTTCAAATGACGTCAAACGAACCTTTAGGGTTACGTTATTATTACTCGGGCTACCTGTGGTAGGTCGAGCATTAAGTTTTGGCTCGGTTTTTTTTTGGGGTGTCACGATTTTGTATTTTTGCACTTTTTACTTCCGCTACTATTCATACTTTCAGTGACTGAGTGGGACTGAGTGGGGCTGAGTGGGGCCGTGAGGCATGTTCAGTTGTATTAAGCTCTTTCCTCCTTTCACTTTTGGAGTTGGACAAAACGTTGAACAGTTTTGCCTTTTGATCAAGGTGTTCTTGTACATTGTTGGTTTCGAAATAGACTGACCGCTTTGTAGTTTAACAGTGATCAGATGTGGCTGACAACTGTCTTGATCGTAAATATGTTCACCAGTGTGAAGAATGCACCACATTCAGCCTTTGATCTGATCTTCCTCAGTCCATTCCCACCTTTGTTAGCGTGGTATAGAGCCTCTGCGGAGAAGAGTGGCCTTTGGTTGAGGCTACGATTTTGTGATTGCTGCAATAACACCACAATCAGTACCGATTTTATTCAAGCACCTCCGCACTTTGCCAGTAGCCCAAGTGAACGCCTGACACAGGCGTCTTGTTTTTATGAGATTTTGTAAATACTTGACAATATGGTTGGCAGAAATTCTGACAACCCTATAAAATATCCGACACAATTTAGCATACCAACACTTTTAATAATGTAAAGACATGCTTCTGTCTTTGAATTTTTGAGGGAGAATGTAATAGCGTATCGTCGAGCTGTTATAGTCAGTTTCAGCTTGCTTTTGAAATTCGTTTGTCAACATTCGTTGGAAGGTTGGGAACTTGGTACGGAAGTTCGCGAAGTTCGTCGTGAAGTTCGTCGTGAAGTTCGAATTTAATAAGCTTTGAATTCCTTTGGTAAAATCACGGAGAAGAAGATTATTTGTTGTATAGAATATAATAATAGATACTTGGTTAAGCAGAAACAAATTGCCGACTTAAATTTGTATCTATACCTCGCAACGTAGTTCGGAACATTGCAACGTAAGTTCGGAATGTTCATTTCAATTATACGTATCGGATTTCAAAAGCAAGCTGAAACGGACTATACCAGAGAGCTTAAGAAACCCCGGGTTCGTTAACGGGTACGGGTAATCCACCCGTACCCGTAGTCGTATCTACTGGTATAAATTTTACTTAAGGTACCCGGCTAGTTCCGGGTAGAAAACCGAGCAGAGAATGGTGACAACAAACAAAAATGGCGGCTGTTCAAGCAAGGTTAGTAGCTCTGTGTTGTTGTTTCTTCGTCAATTTTCCGTCAAAAACATGTTTAAAAATCAATAGCTTGTACGAAAATGCCTTTAAAAAGTGCTATAAATACTTACACGTATCTCCATTTCTTATCCGGACTCCTCTGCTTACCCGTTTGTCATCTTACGGATAGAGCATGATCTACCACGGGAAAACGGGTAGATATGACGAGTAAACCTGCTGACATCAGCAAAAATTGATAAACAAAATGGCGGTACCCGTATACCCGTAAACCGAATCCGGGGTATCTTAAGGTCTCTATTTATAGCACAAAATGCCGACAAACAAACCCAAATTGACTTTCAAATGATTGCAGATGAGCCATTATCTATTGTTCGGACTGCAAGAATTGTGGGTAAAAGTGGACAAACTTAAATAGTGACGTCATTACGACGGAGCACTATTGTAGAATTTCCAAAAATAGTTTGAAACGCGTTGTTAAATCATTTTACCTGCTTCCTTCGTCTTAAATGTTTTAGAAACGCCATCACCAGCTCCGTAAACATTTGCAGCTTTAATAGTCACTTTATAATTGCTGTAAGGTTTCAGATTATCTAATGTGTACTGGTTTTTATCAGCGCTTCGTGTGACATTGCCTTTCTTTGTGTCATTCAAGAAGACCAGAAAATATGTTACGTAACTTTGTTGATCATTTTGAGGCAATGACCAAGAAACACGAGCTGACCTTGCATTTATTGTGTCAAA
>JAWNZC010000030.1:425000-440000 GCA_035771165.1 Paragorgia papillata | reverse complement strand
TGTTTGCCGTCTTCTATTCTTCCGAGAAAAGTTCCATCCTTTTCAATGTTATGTACAAATGTATCATCGACATAACGAAACTGGGCATGAGAATCCAAACATCCATCATAAAATCTCACATAATAAGTAGCACCCCAGTCTTTTAGGTTTGCAGCAAAATAGTAATCCTCAACCTTTAAACAAAGACCACTTACTGAGTGTCTGATGAAAAAGCCTTGATGACCTTAAACAAAACAATAAATATCATAAAACAAGTTGTAAGTAGTAAATAACGTGACCTGAACACAAGTTCTGATTCGTTAAAATACGTTTGTCAAAAACTCATGGTTTAACCTTGTACCCAGGACATTGTCATTGCGCATCCATGGCGAAATGAATAGTGAAATACAAAAGAATGAAAAATAAAAGATGGCGGAACCCTGGCATCGCCTAATCACATGACACCCTACAAAGTTGTGACAAAGTTCAGTAATTTTATACGATATTTGTTCAATTGTTCCTTAAATAAAGTGTTGTTGGCATTTTAATGAACAGAAGAGCATGGTAGGAGCATTCAGTGAAAATTGCAAAAGAATCTGGCGTATACTTCTCGAGTTATGAACTTTCAAAGTTTGTCATGGATAGTTCGTTTTTTGAGAAATTTGAGCTTCTTGGTAACAATGCTTTATGACGTACACAGATGGATTGATTGATTGATTTTATTTCGCCCATGCATGTATACATTTTAACTAATTACATGATAATTATTTATTTGTTGGGCTAGAGGCCTACTAGAAATCTAAAAGGCTTTTTAAATAAGACCCCTAGTGGAAGTACTGGAAGATGTATTCATTAATCTATTTACATATAATCAATTCAAAAAATTTACAAGTTTAAAGAGAATTATATAAAAATATAAGAAGAAAGAAAATTATTATATTTACAGAGAGTAATAAGTGCAGTATAATCAAAGTATTATTAAAGTATATAAGTAGTTCAGTAGAAAAAAAATAATTATACACTATGGCCGTTTCTACGAGAGCTGATAAGACGCGGCTCACAACATAAGACGCGAACTGATCCATTTACACAGCGTTTTTGAACAAGGCGCGGATTGTGTATAAGACGCAAACTGTGTACCTTTTATACGCATGTTTCGCGCCTTGTGTAAAGAGCGTCCTGTGTGATAAGTATAAATCCCGAGAACGAGGAATGTATGCTATATACAGCCCCGAGGACGCGCAGCATCCGAGGGCTGTATAACGCATACATACCGACGTTCGAGGTATTTATCCGACTTATTTCATGATTGAGGAGGTTTTCCAACAAAGTTTTGTCCATTTTCCCACCTTGGACAAAGACAAAGTCACAGTGTTTGGGTAAGTCTTTTTGGTATGTTTTTGCCGTTAGCAAGTTTCGAGTCAGTTTGGTATTTGGTATTTCAAACGTCTTTGGTATATAACAAAACGTTTGTCGACTTTTGCCTCGAGAAACATCGAGTTTTACGGTCCCTCAGGCTCAATGTCACCCTTGGGCTAAAGCCCTTGGGTGACATTGAAGCCTTCGGGTCCGTAAAACTTGATGTTCCCTCGGCGCCAGTCAACAAGTGTATAAGGTGTGATAAATAGTCGGTTAATGATTACATAACAAGTGTCTCTTCCTATGTCTACAAATGGATACGAGTTCGTTTCTACGGTTGAGTGAGCTTAGGTCTGGATAGTAAATAATGATAAACTTTTCATATAATTACTGTAAAAAATTTAATTTATTCTAGTTAGCTTTACGAAAAACAAGAACTTCAAAAACTCATTAATAATTCACAAAAGAAAAAGAATATCCATGTTTATCATATCTTAAAAAACTCATTAATAATTCATGAGGAAAACACAAAAGAAATCAATACCGTAGCAGAGGTTGTAAATCGGATACAGAATCGTCCTGATTTACATAAACTTTAGCTTCGATTTTCTCGGCTAAAATAGAGTATATCGCTAAAATAGTTGGTGAACTTGATTACTTAGATGCATTTGTATTTTAAGAAAGATACAGCATTCGCAGCCGATCTGTATCTCATTTACTACGGCTCGCCTTGTAAATCAGATACAGATCGGCTGCTCATGCTGTATCTATTACTTAAATGATAAAGGTCCTTCTGATTTACATAAACTTTAGCTTTGATTTCCTCGGCTTAGACAACGTTGTTTTTCACAATTACTACGCCAATGAACTTCCCAAATAGATCGTTTTTAAAGCTATTCAAATTATAAAATCTGATAAAACACTGCTGCTCATGTTTTAAATATTACAGTTAGCGCACTTAAGCGCTATAAACCAGCAAATCTTCCTTGATATCGTGCTTCCTTACTCGTTCGTGTTTACGACACAACATATAAGGAGTTATTATGCATAAAAATGTCAGGTATAGGCCCGTCTATCTTTCAAGCAATTTAGCAGTTCACAAATATTTGCTCAGCACTTCAGTTGAATAAACCTAATGTATGTTTATTACTTGAACGGTATGCGCACTTAAACACCAAGCTTTTCTCAACTTCTTAGCTTTAAGAAAAACAAGAACTTCAAAAACTCATTAATAATTCACAAAAGACAAAGACAACCATGTTTATCATATCTTAAATGATAAAGGATCCTTCTGATTTACATAAACTTTAGCTTTGATTTCCTCGGCTTAGACAACGTTGTTTTTCAGAATTACTACGCCAATGAACTTACCAAATAGATCGTTTTTAAAGCTATTCAAATTAAATTCAATTAAATCTGATAAAACACTGCTGCTCATGTTTTAAATATTACAGTTAGCCCACTTAAGCGCTATAAACCACCAAAGCTTCCTTGACTGACAAATTACTTCCTTATTCGTTCGTGTTTACGACACGAAATAACAAGTTATTATGCATAAAAACGACAGGTATAGGTCCGTCTATCTTTCAGGCAATTTAGCAGTTCACAAATATTTGCTCAACACTTCAGTTGAATAAACGTAATGTATCTTTATTACTTGAACGATATGCTCACTTAAACCCCTTAAACACCAAGCTTTTCTCAACAAGTTTCTTCCTTATTTTCTCGGGATGTATACAACACAAATTGAAGACCTTCAGTTTGTCAATATTTCCTCATATATAAATATACGAACCGTCAACACCTTTTTCTCATTATCTATATTTAATTATAACTGTATTTAATTATAAACTATCTCTTTAAAAACTTTCTCCATAATTCTTTCCTGTCCTAATCGGTGTTTGGTATTTTATTCTGGCTAATGCCAGACGATTTTATTCACCTCTCGAGAAGCGCGCGGACAGGAATTAGCTATAAACTATCTCTCTAACTCTTTCCTGTCCGAATCGGTGTTTAGTATTTTATTCTGGCTAACGCCAGACGATTTTATTCACCTCAGGAGAAGCCCTCGGACAGGAATGAGTTAACTGAACGATATGTCTCACTTAAACTTTATAAACGACAAGCCTTTCTTGATAAGCTTTTTCCTATTTTCTCGTACGTACCGGACACTCATTCAAATTGAAGATTTTCCCTAGTTTAACAAAGAACATTGTTCCAAAGTGGACATAATCAGTATCTTAAATACGGTTAGTTATCAAAGAAAAAGGTGTTGACGTTTCGTATATTCATATCCGAACAAACTTCCTTGTTTATACAATACATATTTCTAAATCTCGACACGCAACGATCAAATAGAAGACTATATAATTATATATACTAATATACTAATGACTATATTAGTGACTATTTTATACCTTTTATCAAAATGGCCAAGAGACAAAACAAGGATATTGTCCAGTAAGCCAAGCCCTTCATTTTGCCAAACCTCTGTTCGTTTCAAGAACGTTTCACTTCTCTTCCGCGTTCTTTCGGTGTTGTGTCTTTTACAATTGCATGCAGAATACTTTATACTCATGCTAATTAACTCACGCTTGAATAACTACGGTAATAAAGTTTCAAAATATAAAGGCTCCCGTTGTTTTCGAGCGTCCATTGGAGCTGGGGAAGCCGTTCAGCTAGCAAAACAGAGTTGAAGTAATGTTTTTCCTGTACAAGCTGTCGTTAGTTAGTATAGTACTTTCAGCTTGGAGTTTGTAAAGTTTTGTTAGTTCTCCCTCTACAAGCTGTCGTTAGTTAGTATAGTACTTTCAGCTTGGGGTTTGTAAAGTTTTGTTAGTTCTTGCTCTACAAGCTCTCGTTAGTTAGTATAGTACTCTCAGCTTGGAGTTTGTAAAGTTTTGTTAGTTCTTGCTCTACAAGCTGTCGTTAATTAATATAGTACTTTCAGCTTGGAGTTTGTAAAGTTTCGTTAGTTCTTGTTCTACAAGCTGTCATAAGCTAGTATAGTTCTTTCAGCTTAGGGTTTGTAAAGTTTTGTTAGTTCTTGCTCTACAAGCAGTCGTTAGTTAGCATAGTACTTTCAGCTTAGTAAAGTTTTGTTAGTTCTTGCTCTTCAAGCTGTAGTTAGTTAGTATAGTACTTTCATGCAGCTTGGGTTTGTAAAGTTTTGTTAGTTCCTGCTTTACAAGCTGTCGTTAGTTAGTATAGTACTTTCAGCTTGGGTTTGTAACGTTTCGTTAGTTCTTTCTTGCTCTACAAGCAGTCGTTAGTTAGTATAGTACTTTCAGCTTAGTAAAGTTTTGTTAGTTCTTGCTCTACAAGCTGTCGTTAGTTAGTATAGTACTTTCAGCTTGGAGTTTGTAAAGTTTTGTTAGTTCTTGCTCTACAAGCTGTCGTTAGTTAGTATAGTACTTTCAGCTTGGAGTTTGTAAAGTTTTGTTAGTTCTTGCTCTATACAAGCTTTTGTTAGTTAGTATAGAACTTTCAGCTTGGGGTTTGTAAAGTTTTGTCAGTTCTTGCTCTACAAGCTGTTGTTAGTTAGTATAGTACTTTCAGCTTGGAGTTTGTAAAGTTTTGTTAGTTCTTGCTCTACAAGTTCTTGTTAGTTAGTATAGTACTTTTAGCTTGGAGTTTGCAAAGTTTTGTTAGTTCTTTCTATGCAAGCTGTCGTTAGTTAGTATAATACTTTCAGCTTGGAGTATGTAAAGTTTTGTTAGTTCTTGCTTACAAGCTGTCGTTAGTTAGTATAATACTTTCAGCTTGGAGTATGTAAAGTTTTGTTAGTTCTTGCTTACAAGCTGTCGTTAGTTAGAATACACTTTCAGCTTGGAGTTTGTAAAGTTTTGTTAGTTCTTGCTCTACAAGCTGTCGTTAGTTAGTATAGTACTTTCTGTTTGGAGTTTGTAAAGTTTTGTTAGCTCTTGCTCGACAAGCTGTCGTTAGTTAGTATAGTACTTTCTGTTTGGAGTTTGTAAAATTTTGTTAGTTCTTTCTTGCTCTACGTGCTGCCGTTAGTTAGTATAGTACTTTCAGCTTATAGTTTGTAAAGTTTTGTTAGTTCTTCTTCTACAAGCTGTCGTTAGTTAGTATAGTACTTTCAGCTTGGAGTTTGTAAAGTTTTGTTAGTTCTTGCTGTACAAGCTGTCGTTAGTTAGTATAGTATTTTCAGCCTGGAGTTAGTAAAGTTTTGTTAGTTCTTACTGTACAAGCTGTCGTTAGTTAGTATAGTACTTTCAGCTTGGAGTTTGTAAAGTTTTGTTAGTTCTGGCGTCTGTCCGTCTGTCCGTCTGTCCGTCTGTCCGTCTGTCCGTCTGTCCGTCTGTCCGTCTGTCCGTCCGTCCGTCCGTCCGTCCGTCTGTCCGTCTGTCCGTCTGTCCGTCTGTCTGTCTTTCTGTGTTTCTGTCTGTCTGTCTGTCTGTCTGTCTGTCTGTCTGTCTGTCTGTCTGTCTGACTGTCTGTCTGTCGGCCTGTCTGTCTGTCCGTCCGTCTTGTATCATGTCTGTCCGTCTGTCCGTCTGTCTGTCCGTCCGTCTGTCCGTTCGTCCGTCTGTCCGTCCGTAGTTGTTTTTGAAGGGCCTGCTTGAAACGTCAGTATTTCGTTCTCTAAAATATCAGCTGTTTACCAATGCATCTTTAAGATTTTCTCTACATCGTAACACACTGACTTATTCGAACTCAGACCACCTTAGTACGTTATAAAATTAAGAAAATACAAAACCTGAAGTCTTCTGTTCCTATCCGCAGTTAACAAAGTACAAAAAACATTGAAAATTCAAGGCTTCTTGTGAAAGCTTCTTGCTTCCTTCTTCTGTAAAGTGAAGCACTTGTGATTTCTAAACTGAAAGGGAAAATACGCGTGTAATTCTATTCTTGTATAAAGCAACTTCTGAGTACTTTCACGACATGTTTATTGAATATCAAAGAAGTTATGTAAATTAATCACGAGGAACAAATGACCTTCTCTTTCGCTCTCTCGGGTGGACGTTGAAAGATAACAGCTATCGGTTAAAAGGTAGAGTGCTGTGTAGGCAGTGTTTTAGATAGAGCAAAGTGAAAAGATGGTAAACTGCTGAGAATAGTTTTGATAACGAAATACTGACGTTTCAAGCAGAGTCCTTACATCAGAGTAAAAAGTAGAGTGTTGTATAGGCAGTGTTTTACATAGAGCAAAGTGAAAAGATGGTAAACTGCTGAGAATGGTTTTAATAACGAAATACTGACGTTTCAAGCAGAGCTCTTCATCAGAGTAAAAAGTAGAGTGTTGTGTAGGCAGTGTTTTAGATAGAGCAAAGTGAAAAGGTGGAAAACTGCCCAGAATAATTTTGATAGCGAAATACTGACGTTTCATACAGAGCCTTTCATCAGAGTAAATGTGTTTATCAGAGTAAAAGGTAAGGACTCTGCTTGAAACGTCAGTATTTCGTTATTAATCTATTCTCAGCAGTTTACCATCTTTTCACTTTGCTCTATCTAAAACACTGCCTACACTACACTCTACTTTTTACTCTGATGAAGGGCTCTGCTTTTAACATCAGTACCTCATTATCAAAACTATTCTGAGCAGTTTACCATCTTTTCACTTTGCTCTATCTAAAACACTGCCTACACAGCACTCTACTTTTTACTCTGATGAAGGGCTCTGCTTGAAACGTCAGTATTTCGTTATTAAAACTATTCTCAACAGTTTACCACCTTTTTACTTTGCTCTATCTAAAACACTGCCTACACAACACTCTACTTTTTACTCTGATGAAGGGCTCCGCTTGAAACGTCAGTATTTCATTATCAAAACTAATTTCAGTAGTTCACCATCTTTTCACTTTGCTCTATGTAGATTTAACATTTTTTCAATTTTGAACTAAAGTATTATACACACGTTTTTTGGTGACATGCCTATTTTTGATAAAATATTGTGTTCAAATTAAGGTGGTTATACCAGATACAAGGCAGTTTGTCCAAAAATCCTTTTTCAATGAGTGTTATACACCCGTGCAAATTAAACCTGTTAATAAAAGGAACCGTTCCTCCTTTCTTTAAGTTTTGTAATCTTTTTCCTCCCTACTCCATTGTTTATTCGAAGTTAGAGTACTCGCTGAAGGCATCAAGGTAGGAGGATACTGCTGAATAACAAAACTGGAACTGAACCTGGGAGGAAGAAGAAAGTTTGCACATTTGTAACTTGTAAGTTATTCATATCTAACTTTACTTCACTTCACTCCACTCCACTTCACTCCGCTCCACTCACCTTCACTCACTTCACTCACCCCTTCACTCATCTTCACTCACTTGGGAGGAAGAAGAAAGTTTGCACATTTGTAACTTGTAAGTTATTCATATCTAACTTTACTTCACTTCACTCCACTCCACTCCACTCCACTTCACTCCGCTCCACTCACCTTCACTCACTTCACTCACCCCTTCACTCATCTTCACTCACTTGGGAGGAAGAAGAAAGTTTACACATTTGTAACTTGTAACTTGTAACTTGTAAGTTATTCATATCTAACTTTACTTCACTTCACTTCACTTCACTTCACTTCACTTCACTTCACTTCACTTCACTTCACTTCACTTCACTTCACTTCACTTCACTTCACTCCACTGCACTGCACTGCACTTTACTTCAATTCACTCCACTCTACTTCACTCACCTTCACTCACCTTCACCTCACTTCACTTCACTTCACTTCACTCCACTCCACTTCACTTCACTTCACTCCACTCCACTTCACTTCACTTCACTCCACTTCACTCACCTTCACTCACCTTCACTTCACTCGACTCCACTCCACTCCACTCCACTCCACTCCTCTCCACTCCACTCCACTTCACTTCACTTCACTTCACTTCACTGCACTCCACTTCACTTCACTTCACTTCACTTCACTTCACTTCACTTCACTTCACTTCACTTCACTTCACTTCACTTCACTTCACTTCACTTCACTCCACTCCACTCCACTCCACTCCACTCCACTCCACTTACTGCATTTTCCACAAACTGTGGTCTGCTTGCTCGAATAATTTTGATCGACTGGAATACATCAACTGCTTGTTCAATTTTCATTCGTTCAATAAGATTAGAAATAGCAATGTAAGTACCACTTCGACCAGCACCATTACTACACGAGAAAAAAAAATAAGCCCATATTTATACTTTTAAATACAACCAATGATGACGTCATCTACGAACGAGATGTAAATAGACTTCTGATCATAGACCACCATAAATATCTTTAAAAAATTAAAATGATAAAGATGAGTAGAATTTGGGAGTGACAAAAATAGCAGTGGCTTAATACAGAAGAAAAAGTAGAGTGTTGTGTAGACAGAGTTTTAGATAGAACAAAGTGAAAAGTAACACTGATGTTTTTGTAACACTGTCATTTCAAGCCAAAGTTCTTCATTAGTGTAAATCATGGAGTAATATAAAAGTAGAATGTTGTCTAGGCAGTGTGTTACGATGTATAGAAAATCTTAAAGATGGTAAACTGCTGAGATTGTAGAGAATGAAATACTGACGATTCAAGCCAAAGTTCTTCATCAGAGTAAACTGTCATGGAGTAATATAAACGTAGAGTGTTGTGTAGGCAGTGTGTTACGATGTAGCTATATAGAAAATCTTAAAGATGTACACTGCTGAGATTCTAGAGATTAAAATACTGACGTTTCAAGCCAAAGTTCTTCATTAGAGTAAATCATGGAGTAATATAAAAGTAGAATTGTTGTGTAGGCAGTGTGTTACGATGTATAGAAAATCTTAAAGATGGTAAACTGCTGATATTTTAGAGAATGAAATACTGACGTTTCAAGCCAAAGTTCTTCATCAGAGTAAATCATGGAGTAATATAAAAGTAGAGTGTTGTGTAGACAGTGTGTTACGATGAATAGAAATCGTAAAGATGGTGAACTGGTGAGATTTTAGAGATTGAAATACTGACGTTTCAAGCCCAAGTTCTTCATCAGAGTAAATCAGAGAGTAATATAAAAGTAGAGTGTTGTCTAGCCAGTGTGTTGCGATGTATATAGAAAATCTTAAAGATGGAAAACTGCTGAGATTTTAGAAATTGAAATACTGACGTTTCAAGCCAAAGTTCTTCATCAGAGTAAGTCATAGAGTAATATAAAAGTAGAGTGCTGTGTAGGCAGTGTGTTACGATGTGTAGAAAATCGTAAAGATGGTGAACTGGTGAGATTTTAAAGATTGAAATACTGACGTTTCAAGCCTAAGTTCTTCATCAGAGTAAATCATGGAGTAATATAAAAGTAGAGTGTTGTGTAGGCAGTGTGTTACGATGTATATAGAAAATCTTAAAGATGGTAAACTGCTGAGATTTTAGAGAATGAAATACTGGCATTTCAAGCCAAAGTTCTTCATCAGAATAAATCATAGAGTAATATAAAAGTAGAGTGCTGTGTAGCCAGTGTGTTACAATGTATAGAAAATATTAAAGATGGTGAACTGCTGCGATTTTAGAGAATGAAATACTAAGTGACGATTCAAGTAGATTCGGCAGAGCCTTTCACATACCTGCACACTACAATGACCGGTCCTTTCCCAGAGCTCTGCCGTGATTTCTCAACCAGTGACGTCAGAGTGATGACGTTATCAGCAGTTGCAGGAATGCCATGATCAGGCCATTTAGTATACTGAAAGATCTCAACAACCTGAGCATCATGTAGGTCCTGAACAATAGTAAAAATATGATTGAGAGATACATTTGTCAAGGCGTTACCAGTTACCAGACTTATGTGATTTACTCTGTGTAACTCCAGACTATTTAACTCTGTCTAACACCAGGCTATTTTACTCTGTCTAACACCAGAATATTTTACTCTGTCTAACACCAGACTATTTTACTCTGTCTAACACCAGGCTATTTTACTCTGTCTAACACCAGAATATTTTACTCTGTCTAACACCAGACTATTTTACTCTGCCTAACACCAGACTATTTTACTTTGTGTAACACCAGACTATTTTACTCTGTCTAACACCAGACTATTTTACTCTGTCTAACACCAGACTATTTTACTCTGTCTAACACTAGACTATTTTACTGTGTCTAACACCAGACTATTTTACTTTGTCTAACACAAGACTATTTTACTTTGTCTAACACCAGACTATTTTACTCTGTCTAACACCAGACTATTTTACTCTGTCAAACACCAGACTATTTTACTCTGTCTAACACCAGACTATTTTACTTTGTCTAACACAAGACTATTTTACTTTGTCTAACACCAGACTATTTTACTCTGTCTAACACCAGACTATTTTACTCTGTCAAACACCAGACTATTTTACTCTGTCTAACACCAGACTATTTTACTCTGTCTAACACCTGACTATTTTACTCTATCTAACACCAGACTATTTTACTGTGTCTAACACCAGACTATTTCACTTTGTCTAACACAAGACTATTTCATTCTGTCTAACACCAGACTATTTTACTTTGTGTAACACCAGACTATTTTACTCTGTCTAACACCAGACTATTTTACTCTATCTAACACTAGACTATTTTACCGTGTCTAACACAAGACTATTTTACTCTGTCTAACACCAGACCATTTTACCGTGTCTAACACAAGACTATTTTACTCTGTCTAACACCAGACTACTTTACTCTGTCTAACACAAGACTATTTCACTCTGTCTAATACCAGACTATTTTACTGTGTCTAACACCAGACCATTTTACTCTGTCTAATACCAGACTATTTTACTCTGTCTAACACCGGACTATTTTACTCTGTCTAACACCAGACTATTTTACTCTGTCTAACACCAGACTATTTTACTCTGTCTAACACCAGACTATTTTACTCTGTCTAACACCAAACTATTGCACTCTGTCTAACACCAGACTATTTTACTTTGTCTAATACCAGACTATTTTACTGTGTGTAACACCAGACTATTTCACTATATCTAAGCTGAGCTGAGCTGTACTGAGCTGTACTGCGCTGCGCTGAGCTGATATGAGTTGAGCTGTACGGAGCTGTTACAGTGAGCTGAGTTGAGTTGTACTGAGCTGAGCTTCACTGAGCTGAGCTCAGCTGAGCTGAGCTGAACTGAACTGAACTGAACTGAACTGAACTGAACTGCACTGCACTGCACTGCACTGCACTGCACTGCACTGCACTGCACTGCACTGCACTGCACTGAGCTGAGCTGTATTGAGCTGTACTGAGCTGATTTGTAAACAAACTAAACTAAACTAAACTAAACTAATCTTATTTATACTGGATAGCTCTATCAGTTAATAGCTAACTGTTATCCCTAGAGGTCCAGTAAGGGCCATCCCTCATTGGTCCAGTGTTTCTACAGGAGGAAACCGGAGTACCCGGAGGAAACCTGTGGTGTTTGGTAGAGTCAAACTGGAAACACTCTTCTCACATGCGGCCAAGGTGAAATTTTAATCAGATAACTGCTGAGAGCAGGAATTGAACCCAGGTCGCAGAGGTGAAAGGCACGTGCACTAACCACTGTGCCACCAACTGAGAACAACCAGTGCAAAACAAACAGAAACCGTTGTTTAGATCAAAATGGCCTTTTTAAAAGTTAAAATACATACGGGGTAAGGTGATAGTACAAGCTTCCTATTTGCAATTCCATCTTTTTCAGATGTTGAGTCCAGTTGTACTGTAAGACTGTCGTACTGTTTGGGCTTGGCTGATGCAGTAGGCCAGAAATTAGGCAAAGCCTAAATAAAGATTTTTAATAGAATGAGGTGAGAAAGGAAGAGAGGAAAACGCAAGTTTGAATAAAACAGAATAAAATAAATAATGGACAATGATAAATGAACAATAGACAATAAATAATGCACAGTTGACAATGGACAATGAACAATGGACAATGCACAATTGACAATGAACAATGAACAATGAACAATGGACAATGAACAATGGCCTATGAACAATGAACAATGAACAATGGACAATGGACAATGCACAATGCACAATGCACAATGCACAATGGACAATGCACAATGCACAATGCACAATGGACAATGAACAATGAACAATGAACAATAAACAATGAACAATGAACAATGAACTATGGACAATGCACAATGGACAATGCACAATGAACAATGAACAATGGACAATGAACAACGGGCAATGCCCAATGGACAATGAACAATGAACACTGGACAATGAACAATGGACAATGAACAATGGACAATGGACAATGAACAATGGACAATGCGCAATGAACAACGAACAAGGAACAATGAATAATGAATAATGCACAATGAACAATAACTAGTTCCCATCCCTCACCGTTCCCTCCTTAACGTTATTCAGCAGAACTATTGTTGATGATTTTTTCTCATGAACCATCCTCCAAAAGTCGTTCACAGTGTTTGGAAGAGGAGACTGGGTAGCAATGAAATAGTTTCGTCCAAGGTAACCCTAAATAGAAGAAAACGAGAATTAATGATCAGGCATTTCATTCATCCACCAACCCAACCATCCATACATCCATCCATCTATCCTTCCTTCCTTCCCTCTCTCCTTCCCTCCCTCCCCCCTCCCTCTCCCCTCCCTCTCCCCTCCCTCTCCCCTCCCTCTCTCCCTCCCTCCCAGCCTCCTTCCTTCCATCCATCCATCCATCCATCCATCTATCCATCCATCCATCCATCCATCCATCCTTCCTTTCTTCTCTCCCTCCCTCCTTTCATCCATCCATCTATCCCTCCCTCTCTCCTTCCTTCCTTCCATCCATCCATCTATCCATCCATCCATCCATCCATCCATCTATCTCTCCCTCCCTACATCCCTCCCTCCCTTCTTCCTTCCATCCATCCATCTATCTATCCACCCATCCATTCCTCCCTCCATTCATCCATCCATCAATGTATCCATTCATCCATCGACTCATTCGTCCATCTATCCATCTATCCATCCATCCATCCATCCATCCATCCATCCATCCATCCATCCATCCATACATCTTCGTTCGTCCCTCACTCACTTCCACAAAAGACAGTGCTATATTTATTCCACGCACCTGAACAAAAACGGCATTAATGTAATCTGAACTATCGACGCCATCAATGTAAGCGAGATTAACACGGTTGGACTCAGCTAAAAACGAAAAAAACCATGCTGATAGTCAACTGGTTGTCTAATGGAATACAGTGGAGTGGAGTGGAGTGGAGCGGAGTGGAGTAAAGTAGAGTAGAGTAGAGAAGACTAGAGTTAAGAGTAGAGTGGAGTGGTGTGGAGTGGTGTGGAGTGGTGTGGTGTGGTGTGGTGTGGTGTGGAGTGGAGTGGAGTGGAGTGGAGTGGAGTGGAGTGGAGTGGAGTGGAGTGGAGTGGAGTGGAGTGGAGTGGAGTGGAGTGGAGTGGAGTGGAGTGGAGTGGAGTGGAGTGGAGTGGAGTGGAGTGGAGTGGAGTGGAGTGGAGTGGAGTGGAGTGGAGTGGAGTAGAGTAGAGTAGAGTAGAGTTAAGAGTGGAGTGGAGTGGAGTGGAGTGGAGTGGAGTGGAGTGGAGTAGAGTAGAGTAGAGTAGAGTAGAGTAGAGTAGAGTGGAGTAGAGTAGAGTAGTTCAATTGGTAGAACGTTGGACTAGTAAAGCGAAGGTCGTGGGTTCGAATCTCAGCCGTGGTTGAGTAGGGTTTTTCTCAGCTTACCCAGTACGGATCGTCACTCGGAGTATCACCTAATATAATTGTTGTCTAATGTTTAACAATATAAAATAATCTAGTCCCTTATGGAACATCATTTCGGTTCATGAGTCAATTCGAAATGGCTACATGCATAAAAAGAAATAGAAATCCGACAAACCTGGATAGATATCTTTGAAGCGATTTCTCGTTTGATTCTCTTCCAATAATCCAGCTTCACATTCTTCGTCGAAAAATGTTGGCGTCACATCACCAAGTCTCTAAACGAAGAAAACCCAACGTACTGCTTAAATTTCAACATGTCCTCCTACCCTAGAATTACCAATAATCAGTAAGTGTGAAACGGCCTTGAATTACAAATAATTGGTAATTGTGTGTAATTTTCTGTCCCACATGCGGGATGTTAAACTAAATTGCATATAACTAAAAAAACAGTTTTTTCGCGGAGGGTTGTGGTTAGGTACTTAGGTTTAGGTTCAACGGGGGGTTGTGGTTAGGTTTAGGGTTTCCAGGGGGGTTGTGGTTAGGGTTAGGGTAAGGTTTAGAGGTTGGGGTCGAGGTTGGCGTCGAGGTTGGTGTCGAGGTTGGGGGTGGGGGGTTGAGAATTAGTTTTTTAAAATTCACAACTATTGTTAATTGTAGGCCATTGCACACTTACTGATTACTGGTAATTTCATGCAAACAGCCCCTAACATATCCAATCCTTCCCTTAACAACACGCAGGGACAAATTTCAAATGTATCGTTATGGGACAAACCTTGAATTTTTCTTGAAAACCAGTCATGCCTCCAGCTTGTACTTTTGATAAGTTTTTAATCTCTTGTGAAATGTTGTTCGAATCCACCTCATTCATACCACACAATATTGTTTCCAAGATTGCTTCATGCACAAATATATATTGTTGCTAAATATAAGAACGAAATTTTAGATGTACGGTTGATGACATGATGGAAGGAAGGAAGGAAGGAAGGAAGGAACGAACGAACGAACGAAGGAAGGAAGATAGGAAGGAAGGA
>JAWNZC010000030.1:337500-422500 GCA_035771165.1 Paragorgia papillata | reverse complement strand
CCCCATCTGAGCCTCAGTAGCTCAATGGTCAGAGCACGGTTGTCAGAGCGTCTAAATATTTGGTCATTAGAAGGTTGAAGGTTTGATCCCTGTCTGGGGCTTCTAAACATTTTCTGAGTATTTGAGCTTGATGAACGTCTACCAAACGTCTGTTTCATTACACCAAGCTCACAAATGTACCACGTGCACTACATGTATACGTACAACTCATCATTTGAACTACATCTCATATGCGAACGCTACCACTTAGGAAACACATATGACTATGAATTTACAACCTTAGCTCTCCATCTGAGCCTCAGTAGCTCAATGATTAGAGCGTTTAACTGGTCATTAGAAGGTTGAAGGTTTGATCCCTGTCTGGGGCTCAGAAACGTTTTCTGAGTATTTGAGCTTGATGAACGTCTACCAAACGTCTGTTCCATGACACCAAGCTCACAAACGTAACAAATACGTGTTTTTGAGTGGTAAAATGTTTGTATATTTCTTGGAGATCTCATCGCAATTCTTCGAAGAGTGCCATGGATGTTGACAAGGATAATGCTGGGTTAAGGATTAAGCCCTAATCAAACGAGAACGCAAGTCATCGCAAGTTAGCTTACGATAACTTGCAATGCCACCAGTCAAACATCGGCACAAGTCGTCGCAAATTCTGCTCTTCCGCTAGTTCCCACGCCTTTTCGGAAGTTCTCATGGTAGTTTCTACGGCGACGGAGCACGACAGACTTGCATCGACTTGTGTCTTGTGTTCAAACAACCCACAAGCTCTCGCAAGTTGAAGAAAACTTGCGATGAAATTTGAACAAGATCAAATTAGTCGCAAGCTAACACAACGTGGTTAAGCACCACAAGTGATCTCAAGCTGGTGGTCAAACGGGCTTTACATTACACCAAGCTCGCAAACGTACCACATGCACTACACACGTAAAAATCTCACAGCTTGTCAACAGGATGTGTTCGCAACAGGCTTGTAGCAAGGCTGGGAACAAGTTGTAACATTGCTGTTCATTCAAGAAGCTGCTACAACCTTGTTAGCATCAACCTGTTAACAACTTGTTAAGTGCAGAGCGATAACAGGTTGTTGGAACAACTTGTCATCAGCCTGTTGGAGTCATCAGCCTTGTTACAAGTTGTCAACAACCTGTTACGGACATGTTAAACAGACTGGGACAGCCAGTGCGAACACATGACGGTGATAGCCTGTTGAACAGCCTTGTAACAACTTGCGTGTTACTTGTGTACATGTATACGTACAACTTTTAAGCCCCGCACAGACGACCAAGTTTTCCTTGACAAGTTTTTCCTTGACAAGTTTTATTTGTTCGTGTGCACGACACAAATTGACAAGTTTTTCCTTGACGAGGAGCTTTGTTCAAAAGCTGGTCATGCCAGCTTTTGAACAAGAAAAATTGTTCGTGTGTATAGTCGTCAAGGAAACCTTGACAAGATATTGCACAGTACGTCATTGGGCACTCATCTCCGAAGCTCATTACGTGATCATTGTCGTCAAGGAAAACTTGTCCAACCGTACACACGAGCAATTATAACTTGTCAAAGAAATTTGTTGGAGAACATTTGTTCATCGTACACACGAGCAAGGAAAGCCACCAAGGAACTTGTCAAGGAAAACTTGGTCGTCTGTGCGGGGCTTTAAGATAATCCCTAAACCACTTTAACTCACATCAATAAAGCTGGCATTAATATAATCACTATTTTCGTCGCCTGAAAGAACTACTCGTGAATGGTCATCTAAGAAAAACAAAAAAAAGTCATTTATTCAGTATTTTTAAAATTAAACTTTTGTTTTCTTTTTACATCATTTCGAGTATTTTTATTACATAAGATAAAATAAATCAAACGGAATAAAAATAGCAATAAAAAGAATTTAAAAGTATCGAATTATTCTTTGTTCTTACAAGTAACAATGTTTCCATATCGATTGTTCTTCTTGTTCAAAGGTCTCTTAGCAATATCCCAACTTGCTTCAGAAGTTCTAGGCAATTCCTGTAAAGATAAAGGATTTTAATAATTCATTTTAACTACAAAGATATTAGTGTGTAGGCCGTGCTGTGTAGGCAGTGTTTTGGATAGAGCAAAGTGAAAAGATGGTAAACTGCTGAGAATAGTTTTGATAATGAAATACTGACGTTGCAAGCAGAGCCCTTCATCAGAGTAAAAAGTAGAGTGTTGTGTAGGCAGTGTTTTAGATAGAGCAAAGTGAAAAGATTGTAAACTGCCGAGATTAGTTTTGATAACAAAATACTGACGTTTCAAACTGCCATTGTCGTTGACCCTGTCCCTGTCCCTGTCGCTGTCCCTGTCCTTGTCCTTATCCATGGCCTTGTCCCTGGCCTTGTCCTTGTCCCTGTCCTTGTCCCTGTCCCTGTCCCTGTCCCTGTCCCTGTCCCTGTCCCTGTCCCTGTCCCTGTCCCTGTCCCTGTCCCTGTCCCTGTCCCTGTCCCTGTCCCTGTCCCTGTCCCTGTCCCTGTCCCTGTCCCTGTCCCTGTCCCTGTCCCTGTCCCTGTCCCTGTCCCTGTCCCTGTCCCTGTCCCTGTCCCTGTCCCTGTCCCTGTCCCTGTCCCTGTCCCTGTCCCTGTCCCTGTCCCTGTCCCTGTCCCTGTCCCTGTCCCTGTCCCTGTCCCTGTCCCTGTCCCTGTCCCTATCCCTGTCCTTGTCCCTATCCTTGTCCTTGTCCCTGTCCCTGTCCCTGTCCTTGTTGTCCTTGTACCTCGTATTCTTTTTTAAACTCCTCTTCCTCATTAGCTTTCATTTCGTTAACATAATGAGCGAACTCTGCAATAGCTATGGGAACATGAGCTTTCTTGGGGGAAACACCTGGACAAAAAACACCAAATAAATAAATTAACAAGACGCCTGCTCATGCGTTCACGCGGACTACTAGTTTCTGACAGCTTGGCGTAGCCTGTGCGTACTCTAGCAATACTATATGGCAATGCATAATTACATAGATTGTGACAAATTGAATGTATGGTCTTATATGAACTGCAGCAGTGCAGGAAGCGCCGAAGGTTTGCTAATATAGTAATGTAAACAACAAGGCCGTTCTCCCGAAAATTAAACAACGGATCTAATATATTTGGTAGAAAAAACCTATAGTGTCGGATTCGGCAGATTCAAGTATCCGGTGCTTATTATATATATTATTATATTATATATGGCATTTTTTGTTACAAGCAGGCAACCATGCCAGATCGTATCGGATAGTATATACTTTGAACGTGAGGGGGGTTGCCTGCCGTAATTTTGAATTTATATACTAAAATTTATGGTTTTTTAAAAACACGTTGGAATGGATGGGATTTCTGTGGAGTCATGCAAACTACGTTGGTGTTCTATTTTGAATGGCTCACTTCAGAATTGCATCCAATCAGCGTGCGTGAAGTTATGATTAACCTAATTCGCATAACTCACAACCATAAACAAACAAGAAATATGGAGTAAATACACCTAAATATAACACTTCGAAGAAAAGCTACATCAACATAAGCTCGCAAAGAATCAGAAATTTATTAGATCTGGCAGCTACAGGAAAGTCTCATATTCGTAAATTACTTCGTTTTATTTTGATAATTTGCCGGTGCCGCCATGTATCTACTGTTATAAAGCTGAGCTTTTGTACTACAGTGTAGTGTTACTTATATTGTTCCTTAGACATTTAACCCACCGGTTCTGGCGGTTCAACAGTGCTATCTTGTGATACACGAAAGGCAACCTGTCTAGTCATCTTGATCAATGTCTAAGCTACATTTCTGTGGTGGTTGCCTGCGTGTAACAAAAAGTTGGCGGCTTGTTATGGCTGTTCTTCGAAGTGTTATATTTAGGTGAATTTGCGCCATGTTTCTTGTTTGTTTATGATTGTGAGTTATGCGTATTAGAATAATCAGAATTTCACGCACGCTGATTGGATGCATTCTGAATTTAGCACAATCTCGTTCCCAGAGGCCACGTTCCCCACCCGGGAAACGAGAGACTCTGGGATAATCCGTTCACGCCATCACAGGATTCTTGTGATCCGGAAGAACAGTTATATAGAGTTCACTGTGTTCATCAGCCAATGAAATATCGATTTGAAACGGATTATCCCAGAGTCTCTCGTTTCCCGGGTGGGGAACGTGGGCTCTGGGAACGAGACTGAATTTAGCAATTCAAATAAAACACAAACGTATATTAGACAGCTCTTTACAGATATCCCGTCCATCACATTGTACTTTCAAAAAGCTCTATATTTTAGTATATAAATCAATAATTACAGATGGCAACCCCCCTCACCTTCAAAGTATGCACTATCCGATACGATTTGGCATGGTTGCCTGCTTGTAACAAAAAATGCCATCAAAAGTAATATTTTGAAGCCTTGGCCGGCCGTCTATGCAGTTGTAAACATTGTAAGCATATTTATGATGAAGAGAATTGTCAGCCGCATTACTGATCGACTATAACCCGATCACTTGCAAAATATTCCAATAACGTTCGAGATCATGATTCGAAAACACTTCATCCAAAGGTAAAGCTATTCAAAAGAAAGAACTCGCATATTCGACCACGCTACAATGGCTGCATTACGTGCCTCACAGTTTCCCAAAGGCTGATGGGAAGCAATTTCGTGTGACAAAAAAACAAAACACATAAACGGAGCCGAAACCTAGACGCGATCTACCACAGATAGGCCGAGTAATAAATATCCTAAGAACGCAGTTTCAGTAGAGATATCGCCTACACGCGTAAAAACGCACAAATTGTTCACGGTTGTCAACAGGCGTGAACAATGTTGTGCTGCTCGCCGTGAACAAGTTGTCAACAAGTTGTTCACTTATTGTTCGAAGAACTTGCTCACGGATAAATCAACAGTCATGAACAAGTTGTTCCAACAGCACATTTTTATAGCCAACAACGTTGTTCGCACATGATACAACATGTTGTAACAGCATGACGAAATAACAACGATGAACAACAATGTTACAACAATGGTGAACATGGTTGATGTATCAACACGTTCTTTGGTTGTTACAACATGCGTGAACAACGGTTGTTGTTTCATCAAGCTGTAACAACTTGTTGAAACAATGATGAACAATGTTGTTCATTTATCAATGTTGTTCACATATGTCAACAAGTTGTTACAGCATTGTTCAGGCAACAATGCTGTAACAAAGATTTTTACGCGTGTAGTTTATTATCCTCTCAATCTTCATGCTTATTGAATCAACTTACCAGTTTCATTCGAATAGATCACATCGTTTGAAGCATTATTTACCCTGACCACAGGCTCGCCATCAGGATTATCCATGACATTTTCAAACGCAACAACTACTTCAGCATTATCCTTGTCAACATCTATGGCGCTCTTCGAATAATTGCGATGAGATCTCCTAGAAAAATGCAAACATTTTACCACTCAAAAACACTTGTTAGTAACACGTTTTTCTAACGTTAGATGTGATAGGTATACATGTATAGTGTATGTGGTACGTTTGTGAGCTTGGTGTAATGTTAAGTCCTGGCCAAACGCTTTCAACATCGCATTCAACATCATTCAACATTGTTGAATAATGTTGAAAGCACGAGTGGCCAAATGAATTCAACATCGTCCAACATTCATGAATGACAATTAATTGAACGTGGGCTACCACAAAAGCTGGAATCGACAATATCCCGCATGGCACATGTCTCTGTTCACTGCAAAGTTGAATGAAATGTGGCCAAATGTGTTCAGCACCTTTCAACATTTGAGAAAAATAGAAATGTTGAACGCGTGTTGAACGAAAATTTGAACATGTTCAAATTTCGTTCAACATCATTCAACACCATTCAACAACGTTCAACATCATTCAACATCATTCAACAGGGTGGCCAAACGCTTTCAACATGTTGAATCACGGTTGAATTCAACAATGTTGAACGATGTTGAATGAAATGTTGAAAGCGTTTGGCCAGGCGTTAAGGCGCTGTTTACATGAAGAGGATTCACAGTGCAATCGGGTCGAAAAACGCGAGTGAAGTCAATCCAGGCACATGTTTACTTGGAGAATCCGATCTGCTTGGAACTTTGTTTTCGGTTTTGGAACACTATTTTCTGTGCTTCCTTGAATGTCTGCCATTTAGCACGACACGCACCAACTTCACTCATACGTATCAAGTCATTAGATGAATCAGATTGGAGTCATTCAAGTCGATCCTTGCTTCAATCTTAAGTCAATCCACTCAACTGCGTGGATTGACTTCAGTCATCCGTTTCGATCAGATCGAAAACTTTCAATCTTCTTCATGTAAACAAAACAAGGAGTGGGAGATTTGACTTGAACACTCAAACCTCTTCATGTAAACAGGGCCTAACAGTCGTTTGGTAGACGTTCACCAAGCTTAAATACTCAGAAAACGTTTCTGAGCCCCAGACAGGGATCAAACCTTCAACCTTCTAATGACCAGTTAGACGCTCTAACCATTGAGTTACTGAGGCTCAGATGGAGAGCTAAGGTTGTAAATTCATAGTCATATGTGCTTCCTAAGTGGTAGCGTTTGCATATGAGATGTAGTTAAAATGATGAGTTGTACGTATACATGTAGTGTATGTGGTACGTTTGTGAGCTTGGTGTAATGGAACAGACGTTTGGTGGACGTTCATCAAGCTCAAATACTAATGCAGAAAAGATTTCTGAGATCCCAGACAGGGTTCAAACCTGCAACATTCTAATGACCAGTTCGACGCTCTAACCATTGAGCTACTGAGGCTCAGATGGAGAGCTAAGGTTGTAAATTCATAGTCATATGTGCTTCCTAAGTGGTAGCTTCCAAAGTTAAAGTGGTAACTTCCAAAGTTAAGCCCGGTTGGATAGGGTTAGTACTTGGATGGGTGACCGCTTGGGAATAATGACTCCGTTCTCGAGCTTGCGACTCATGTGAGTAGAGTTGTAGTTGATCTCTTCTGTGCTTCGAGGGTTTTCTAGTTTTCCTCCCTCCGTCAAACAACACTTACATCTTAAGGTCTTTCTACACGGTACGATTGTCGGATACGATTGTCATCGTGATGTATGTGATTCAGCGCCAATCGTGTAAACGACGTTTTTCGACATTCACCATCGAATCATGAACAAGAATTGTGTCACGTACACAAAATTCCATACGCCAGAATGACAATCGTATACAACAATCGTATCATGTAGATAGGCCTTTAGCTGTGATCCTAGAACCCAAACCGACTACGCGGCCAAGCTCGTGGCGGAAACGAAAGGCCTAGAAACTAGGCAACTGTGATTCGTGGTCTGAACTGTGTCGTATGGCGGCTGCTTGGAGCGCCTTTGATATGCCTCGACACGGCCACGTTGATCTGAGTCCTTCGTAATTCAACCACTGGCTGCGAGTAAGGATGAAAATAGCCCCAATGCTTTACCTTTAAACTCATAGTCATATGCGCTTCTTAAGTGGCCAGAGTTGGAAGAAAAGCTGCGGGTATGCGGATACCACCCGGAGGAAGGTTTACTTTAGTGAGGAAGGTTTAAAGTGAAAACACGTGAAACAACACATTCGGTAATCTGAGAAAGTTACAATTGATCAAGCAAGGTGTCGAGAAAAAATACGATTTACAGCAAAACATTGGCTAACCAACAATTATGCAGCACTGGCAGTGGCAGCAGTTACATGTGTGAGACATGTACGCTGATGTCTGCTGTGATGTCTGTATCTTCGCAGCAGTCGAGGGTAGTTGGCAGGCTATCAGTCAGCAGCGGTCAGTTATTAGTAGCTATTGTAGTATGCCAAAGCTTACCTAGGAAAACCTAGAAAATCAAGGTACTGCAAAACTCACGCAGTATTTATGAACGTTGCAAAACACAAAATTCTCGCTATATATTTTGAGGAAGGTTATCTAAATTTAAAAACCCATCCGGAGGAAGGTTGAATACTTTTTCCAACTCTGTAAGTTGCAGCGTTTGCATATGACATGCAGTTAAATTGAAGTTATGTACATGAAAAGTGTTTGTATAAGAAGGAGGGGAGTTCATGTATCAGTTCTATAATTATATTTAGTTATTTGATTGTGGTAAGAAACTCTGTACAAACAATTGCTCTACCTTTTCCAAACTATAATTCCAACGATTACCAAAAGAATAACAGCTGCAGCCACAGCAACAATAATTGCAATTAAAGTACCATTGTCATTACCATCACCAGGAGGAGTGCCAACATCTCCATAAAATATAGAATTATCAAAGATTGCGCGTCAAATTTATTTATATTTGATTTATATGATACATGAAAACAATAGTAATATTTCCTTTCATCCCTACGCCAGTGGGTCTGTCTGTTCGTCAGTTCGTTCGTTGGTTCATTGGTATATCCTCACTATTACTATCACCACCACAATCATAATCACCACCATCATCACCGTCATCATCATCATCACCGTCATCATCAACATCACTATCACCATCATCACCATCATCATAATCACCATCATCACCATCATCATCACCACCATCATCATCATCATCATCATCACCATCACGACCACCATCACTATCATCGCCATCATCATCACCATCATCATCATCATAACTATCACCACCACCATCACCACTACTACCATCACCATTATCATCATCACCATCACAACTACTACCATCACCATCACCATCACCATCACCATCACCACTACTACCATCACGATCACCATCATTACCAGCACCAGCACCATCACCATCATTACCATCATCATCACCATCAATCACCATCGCATTTCTATGTGAGTAATTATTCTTATAAAGATTACCTTTGGAAACACTAAATGTTTCGCTCCAATAAGAAGGAAATGGCGTCTAAAAAAAATTGTAAATAATATGATAAACCTATATTTCATTTTTCTGACAGATGCATTAAATCCTTTATTCAAATGATTGGTCGGTCGGTCGGTCTGTCTGTCTGTCTGTCTGTCTGTCTGTCTGTCTGTCTGTCTGTCTGTCTGTCTGTCTGTCTGTCTGTCTGTCTGTCTGTCTGTCTGTCTGTCTGTCTGTCTGTCTGTCTGTCTGTCTGTCTGTCTGTCTGTCTGTCTGTCTGTCTGTCTGTCTGTCTGTCTGTCTGCCTGCCTGTATGTTTGTCTGTCTGTCTAACGGTCTATCTGTTTCTCCGTCTCTCGCTTGCTTCTTCCCTCTTTCCCTCTCTCCTCCCTCACTCAATCTCCCATTGGTATCTTACTTCTGACGCGTCATAGTTGAACTGTGCAGCGCGATATACCAAATCCTGATCCAATACAACATTAGACTCAGACGCCCTTCTACGACGCTTTTTAGCATCAGAAAACTTAAGTGTGACATTCATTGTGTTTTCTTTAAAATCATCCACGTTGATCTCCATAGCAACGAAGGCCACATTGTCATCTTCCTTTTTAACCTCAGAAAATTTAACTAGTTCAATTTCTTCAGGAGGTGTTGGAATGGTGGACTCTGACTGAAGTTGGAGGACTATCAACTTGACATTTCTTTAAACGAAAAATACAAATAAAGTAAAGTGGAGTGGAGTGAAGAGAAATAAAGGGAAGTGAAGTGAAGTAGAGTGGAGTGGAGTAGAGTAGAGTTAAATAGAGTGGAGTGAAGCGAAGTGAGGTGAAGTGAGGTGAGGTGAGGGGAGGTGAGGGGAGGGGAGGGGAGGGGAGGGGAGGGGAGGGGAGGGGAGGGGAGGGGAGGGGAGGGGAGGGGAGGGGAGGGGAGGGGAGGGGAGGGGAGGGGAGGGGAGGGGAGGGGAAGGGAAGGTAAAGGAAAGGGAATGAAGTGCAGTGAAGTGAAGTGAGGTGAGGTGAGGTGAAGTGAAGTGAAGTGAAGTGAAGTGAAGTGAAGTGAAGTGAAGCGAAGCGAGGTGAGGTGAGGTGAGGTGAGGTGAGGTGAGGTGAGGTGAGGTGAGGTGAGGTGAGGTGAAGTGAAGTGAAGTGAAGTGAAGTGAAGTGAAGTGAAATGAAGTGAAGTGAAGTGATGTGAAGAGAAGTGAAGAGAAGTGAAGTGAAGTGAAATGAAGTGAAGTGAAGTGAAATGAAGTGGAGTGAAGTGAAGTGGAGTGAAGTGAAGTGAAGTGAAGTGAAGCTCATGAGGTAAGGTTCAAGACTTAAACTTACATTATCGCACTCTTTTTTGGTTTCCGCAATGTAACTGTGTAGCTTTCGTCGTTTTTTTCTGGCGGAGGAAGAGGTGCTGTAACAAGAAAATTGAAAGATTCACAGGAAACGATACGGTATGCCGAACTACAAAACGTCGATTGTGCTTCTATTATAATTGTCACCATGCAAACATTGTCAAATGCAAACATTGTCACCATACAAACATTGTCACCATACAAACATTGTCACCATACAAACATTGTCACCATACAAACATTGTCACCATGCAAACATTGACACCATGCAAACATTGTCACCATACAAACATTGTCACCATACAAACATTGTCACCATACAAACATTGACACCATGCAAACATTGTCACCATACAAACATTGTCAAATGCAAACATTGTCACCATACAAACATTGTCACCATGCAAACATTGTCACCATACAAACATTGTCACCATGCAAACATTGTCACCATACAAACATTGTCACCATACAAACATTGTCACCATACAAACATTGTCACCATGCAAACATTGTCACCATACAAACATTGTCACCATGCAAACATTGTCACCATGCAAACATTGTCACCATACAAACATTGTCACCATACAAACATTGTCACCATACAAACATTGTCACCATACAAACATTAACACCATACAAACATTGTCACCATACAAACATTGTCACCATACAAACATTGTCACCATACAAACATTGTCACCATAAGTAGGGTATAAAGGCGGATTCTGGGACCGTTTCCAAATCCAAGATGGCCGCCATCATTTCCAGGAGGGGAGGGGCTCGCCTTCAGCTTCGCTCGCCTCCCTTTGGTCGGTTCGCTTCGCTCGGCTCGCCTTGGCCGCCATGTTGTTTTCCAAGATGGCCCCAGCTTCGGCTCGCCTCCGGATTTGCCGAAGAATTTTGCCGAAGGGGTCCGAAGACTTTCCGAAGAATTTGCCGAAGATTTTGCCGAAGACTTTCCGAAGAATTTGCCGAAGACTTTCCCGAACATTTTTTCCGGGAGGGGGCTTTTGGCGAGGGGTTTTGGGGAAGCTTTTGGAGGGGGCTTTTGGCGAGGGCTTTTGGCGAGGGCTTTTGGCGAGGGCTTTTGATAAATTTTGAAAAAATGGTTTTTCAAGATTTTAGGGAAGAATTGTAATTTTTGTTTTTAAAATAAAATAAAAGAGGATGCCTAGAAAACAAAGTAGCTATGTTTTACACTATCCCACCGAAGCGGATAACTATACCTGCGAAGACTGCCAATTTAAAACATATTCTAAAACAGCGCTAAGATTACATTTAAAGGTTGTTCATAAAATAACACAAAAACTAGGCATAATAGAGAGATGCGGTGTATGCTCAAAAACCTTTAAAACAGAAAAAGAATTATTTGACCACGGTACCAAGCATATAAAAAGAGAAAAAGGTAGTAAAATACACTAGAACCCCTCAAAATTTGTATTCTTTTTTGGAATACAAATCTTAAACTAATCTTTAAACATTTTTGGTTCTATAATGTCCAATTGCCAAGGTGGAAATTCCATCCTCTCCAATAACTCTCTTATCGTCTGCCGAGTTAAGAGCAATCTTGTTCATATGGATGGTATAAACTTTATGCTTGTAGCTCCTAAAGGTGTTCATCCCCTTCATTAGGTTTTCTCCTGAGTGTAGACATTTTACATAATCCTCAAACTTGATATCCTTAATGGTACTTCTCTTAATTCCCTTACATCTTTTCTCTTCTTTACATTCCATTAGTCCAGTTTCAGGGTTTTTCTCCTCAGCCATCTTAAAAGCATACAGCTTGGCTGGAAGTCCTACAAACCCCTTGATCTGTTTTGCTCCAGTCTCTGACTTCATCATTCCAGGAACTTTCTTGTTTACCCCGCATTCTATACCACTTGGATGGACTTTAGGAAAGTTGCTGGTATCGAAGTGGGTTTTAACATCTCCACTGATGTCCTTGAAGAAATCTTTTGTTCTAATCCCGTAACAGAGGCTGTCCGTATCTGTAAACAACAGCTGAGCCTTAGGACCATACTTTGGTTTGATGTAGCCATAGTGGAAATCATACATAGTAATTTTACTCAAATCCAGGATGGCAGCTCCTGTAAAGATTGGCTTGTTAAGATTAACAGAAGTTTTCTTCATATGGACAGCCCCCAAATTTTCATTAAATATGTTAATGGACTTGTAATTTGGCCTTCTCGCAAGCTTTTCAAGCTGGTCAGCCCAAGAGACGAGTCGAATATCTACTCTGTTACGAACATTCTCCATTGTCTTCCCAAAGACTGAGTTGTTCATCAGCTTGTAGAAATCCTTCTCGAAGTCGTTGGTGGCTTCTGTCCTCAACCTTGTGTTAAGGTCGATAAAGGGTTTCATCCAAGCCTTCTCCACAAACTTGACTCCTCTGTGGAGTTTTAAAAGTTTTAGCTTGTATTTCAAACACTGCTTTAATGCGCGGTAGTGGAGAGTATAATTCTTTTTGTTGTTTAGATTTGGCACTAGTTTTACAACCCCATCAATCTCAACTCTCTCAGCTGCGAAGGGGAGATCATTGTGGAGATCATGTAGATCTTCCGGATACTCCAAATCCACTTCCAACATGCATCCTTCTCCCTCTTCCCCATCTTTGGTTTCCACAAGATAGTCTTCCCAGTTTGCTAGCTCTTCTTCTGACATCCACTTAAATTCTCTTATTGGAAGAGGTTTTCTCATTGCATCCCCATACAGGTTGTTTGCATCTAAATATGGAATGAATTTACTTTCCTGCTTTGGATCATATTCCTCCATATACCTGTTGTTTGCATAATATTCTCGGCCTGGGACCACCGAGATCCCTCCACGGATACTTTTTTCGAAGAACAAGTACATGTCAGGGTCCGTTATTAGTTCCAACTTCTGGCCCATCTTTTGTAGAGCAGCCCAAGCCAAACCAGGACTTGTGTAGGCCCACATTGGGTCAATCCCATAAGTCTGTTTGCTTGTCTTTCTAAAATCTTGGATTACATCTCCGAGAAGAACAGTATCCAGTTTGTTGTACAAATCCTGGTAGTCCCTCATCGTCTTGCAACCAAAGGCTTTCCAAACATTCTGGGCATGGGCATAATCCTCATCTGAAATACCAGTTCCATTTAGTTTTGAGTAGAACTCCTTTTTGGTTGGAAGTTGTGGATAGTCCAGACTTTTCATGCCTGTCATGAAATCATAGGGGAATACTCCCTTCTTTTTTAACAGGTTTTTTGGATCCTTGAAGAATTTTTCTGTGTACACAAAAGCCTCTGGTTTCAGGTTTTTAACGAGTGAGTCTAATGAACTTGGCATGTATTTTAAGGAATCCAGGAATCTTAGTTCTAAAGGAACCCACTTTTCTTTTTGTGTGCCATCAGGTAATCTTTTCCAACCATTTTTCATCCATATCTTTTTACTAACGCTGATATACTCTTCGTCTGTCTTTGGTATACAAGTAATTTGACCTTCTGTTTCACCCAAACTTTCAATGGTATGATGCATGTCGTAATTCATACTATTATGGGCTATTATAGGAATAAATTTGGCACTACTCATTGAATAATTACAGGTGTTATGGGCAGGCCCCCTATATTCTCCATTGAGATGATCATGGTCCCTTACCCTATCTTTTCCTAACTCTTTTCCACAAACATAACAGTTTACAGCTGACTGGAAATCTTTCTCTTGGGTCTCACTTATGATAATTGGCTTTGGAGTTTTCATGTAGGTTTCCCAGATTTCCGTAGCCTCTATTTTTAAAGCTTCAGCAAACATTTTCCCAATATCCTCATGCTCATGTTTTTTGGTGTAGCTTACAACTTTCCCTGGGTAAATAGTTGGATCCGAGCATATAATTTGGAAACAGTAACTACTAGGATCATGTTTCTGGTATTTCTTGGTAAAACTCTTGTCTTCACTTTGTTCCACCGTATCCAATGGTTTTAAGAAACACTCGAAATCATGAACAATGATGAAGGGAACATCTTGTGTTTTTTTATAATCCTTCTCACCCCATCCCATGATGTCATTCTTATCCTTTATAGGAAATATTTGAACCTGGGCATCATGGGTTTTGCAGATTTCCCTATGTTGCAGCATTTTGACTTCTGTGGTAAATGGGTTTGTACAAAAGTCGCACCAAAACTTTTTGGCTTTATGGTTGTTTTCTTGGCTATCCCACAGTCTACCTTTGTTCTTAATGGTACTGTAATGGTTTTTATCCAAGAATAGGCTTACAACATTTGAATGGTCAGCCCTACTTATTTGTATTTGAAAAACCTTTTGGATTTCAGGATCAAAACCAAAAACATTTACATTCATCTCATTCATCTCCTCAAATTTGGAGATGTCCTTAATTTTAAGAGGAAATTCCAATCCTTTGATGTTATACTTTTCAGCCTGTTCTCTGACAGCAGGTCCAACTTTTTCTAAATGTGGTTTTCCTAGATCTTTTTTCACCATCTCTGCTATTGCAACAGCATAGATAAAACACTTGTTATCCTTGTTTTTAGGATTGATGATGGCCTTTTTGTCCTGGATGACTTTTGGAAGGGGTTTGAAACCCTTACCGTTTAAAGGTCTATATTTTGTTATAGAGATGTGTAAACTTTCAACTGACCTTATTGACCATCCAGATCCCTTCTTTTGGTGGGCTGCTAAATTTTCAAGCATCTCTTTTTTCATCATTTCATAATGTTCTTTAACATCTTCCTCTGTCGTCATTGGCCTCATATTGCAGGTAAAGTAAAACTCTTCAACATCTTCCCATCCAGCGGTATAATCATACTTTACAAGTTTACAAATAAGGGTTGTTTTTACTTTTTTAGAGTTTCCAATACTGTTAATTAGGTTCTCAACAGTTTGTGTTGTTCTTTCTAAGAATAAAGCAGGATCCCTGAAACCCTGTCCTGAAATTTCATACAGAGACGCTTTCCCATTAGCGAAATTTCTAATTCTAATGAGTTTTGGCTCTGTTTCCCTTAGTTTTTTAAACTCCCTCGTTCTTTTGTTGAAAATCCTTCCAAGCTTGTTCCCAAGTACCTGTCTGGTTTTAGCAGTCTTAGCAGTCCCTTTCCACTTTAGCTGCCATCTTAATTTTTCAGCCAACTTTTCTGCTTTCCTTGTTGCTTTCCTAGCAACCTGTTCTGCTTTCCTTGCTTCCTTCCTGGCAATCTGTTCCTGTTTCCTTGCTTCTTTCCTTACAATCTTTTCCTGCTTTTTGGCTTCCCTAAACTCCTTTTCCTGTTGAAGTTTAGCAAGCCTTTCAGGTTTAAAGGGTTCCATTTTTCGGTCCCTCTCACGTTGTCGTTGTTTTCTTAAACGGGCATTTTCCCGTTTTTCCAAAAGTTTAGTGTCAGTTTCCATTTATTATAGTGTTAAAAAAATTATTAAAATACTTAAAGGAAAAATCGATTTAAAATCCTAAAAAAAGTATACTAATAAAGGATCCAAACAACATTATACTTCCTTTTTAAATTAACATCATTCATTGTTACCGGAGTTTTACCAATGTTTCAAATATCCTGTTGAAGTTAAGCCTTTCAGTTTCCATTACATTTCCTATTCAAAAGAATAGGAAATTTGAAGAATGAAGGTTCTCACTCCGCCTCGGAAGAACTTCGACTAACAGTTTGCACTTTTCCACGGTAAAAAATAAGTGTTCCTTTCCTTATGTAATATGGAATACAACTAGGATTTTTATTTAGACAGGATGCTGCTCTGTAAATACTATGGAATTTTGTTTTTTTCCCATCCAAATCTGTAAATGTTATTCCGACAGGATTTTTAATTTGCTCTCTGTTGCATCTGTCAAAGATTTCATTCCTAACCAATGGAATATCAAGACTTTCACAGAGTGTTTTTAGGTTCATTTTGTAACCCCCTTTATCCCAATTTTTTTAGCTAGGGTTCTTAACTCTGATTTGGGGTGGTTGCAAATAGGGTTTTCCTCACGAATTTTTTTTAATTTTTCACCAAATTTTCTTCTTTCATCCATTCTTATTTTAAACATTTCCATTGTTTTATTATATTAGTTTTGGTGGGGAGTTTCTCACTTCGTTCGCCTCGTCTTCGGCTTCGCTTCGCTCACTTCGTTCGCCTCGGTCAGAAGGCTTTGCCAACGAATTTGTTAAAGGAGGGTTTAAAGAAGGGTCTAAAGGTTTTGGAAAAAAATTTTCCAAACATTTTTTTGAAGAAACACAAGAATAATTTTTTACTATTTTGTTTGTCCACCCTATTTGAATATTTCCCTCCATTGTTAAATCTTCCTTTCCAAAACTTATTCCAAATTGGAACCCCTTTCTTAGGGTATGGTTTTTGTTAAATTTTTCTTTTGGTTTTGCAATGCTGCTTTTAGAGTTTCCCATTTTTATTATTTCCTAACCAACAAGATTAGGAAACATTGCTAACGCTTTGTGAGACTAAAAATTTTTTAAAACTGTTTTTTTAACATATAAGGTGTCTCTGTGGGTAACCTTTATGTGTAACCATAGTGCTGTTTCTGTTTTTACTTTGTATTTGCAAAGTCCGCATAAAATACTATTAGCTGAGGTCATTCTTTTTTATTATTTTGTTTTTCCTTTTTTAAAATTAGGTTTTGACGGTCTTCCCATTTTTGTCTTAAAATTAGGTTTTGACAGTCTTTCCTTTTTCTAATCCAACTAAAAAAATTCCACCACATTTATTATAAAGAGTTTCCTAATCCAACAAAAGATTAGGAAAACAGTAAAAATTTAAGTAATAACAACTCAACTGTTATTGGAATCAGCAACATTGCCACTATCGACATTTTTGCTAGGATCCTGATCACTTTGTACAGGCTCATTTTTATTTGATGGTTTTTTCACTTCGGCTTCGCCTCGGTCCCAAACATGTTTGGCTACTATTATTCCACCACATAACAATCCGATCATTGGAATATAGGGCGATATTTTTGATACCAGGGATTTAACATCATCACAAAATAGTTTGTTTGTTGATAATTCTTTATTCAGTTTTTCATCATCTTTTATCAGATCTAACTGTTCCATTAACACTGAAAACTTGTTTATAAGGGTTTCTGTTAACACACTGTTAACTTTGTCGTGTTGAGCCTGATCATAATTATGCTTAATTTTTTCAAGTGCCGCCAATGAGGCTTTTTTAAGATATGGTTCCGAATGTTTAATTTTTTTTTCGGAAGAAAGCCGGATAAGCTCTTCCCTAAGGTTTAAATTTAGCGGATCTTTAAATGGTTCTTCTTGAAAGTCTTTATTTTGTTTTGGTTCCATGTTTATTTATACCTTTCTTTGTATTCTTTGTAAACAATATAGGTAAGTCCTATTGCAAGAACCCACAAATTCTTTGCCAACCATGCTATTCCTTTTGCTCCCCAAGACAATGCAGTTGCAAGTATGCTTAAAATTGGAACCAATATAGGCAAAGCAGTTTTTGCAAGTTTTGCTAAAGCCTTTCCTAATGCTCCTGTTGCCTTTGCAGCCGCCGCAACTCCTTTTCCTCCAGCCAATACTACTGTTGTTATAATTCCAGCGATGGAAATGGCTATTGCAGCTGTTGCACCCATGTTTTCTTTTGCCCATTCTTTAAACCTTTCAAATTTTGTTAGGATATGATCTCTAAGCATATTTTTAACATATTCAGTTTCTGGCGCCATGTTTGCTTCCAATCTAAGTTCTTCAGCCCTTAGGGTGCTCATAGCCTGAACCTCCTTAAACTTTCTTCTTTTTACTGGATCTTTTTCTTTGTCTGCCAAATCTTTAAAAAACTTTTGGTTAATTTCAACAGCTTGCAGGCTATTAGATTTTAAAGTTCCAACAAGATTTCGAAGAGCACCATCACCAGCTTCTTCATCAATTTCTCCATCATCATTTGTTTCAATGTCATCCATCCCTATTGTTACTTCATCACCCAGTTGTTCAGCAACATTTTCACGAATGTTGGTAATATTTTCAGGAATAATATTTTCTGGTTGGAGTCCTGAAAACTCTTCGGTAACCCCATCTGCTGTGTTTTTGTGTTCTATTTTTGCTTTTAAAAGTAGACCATTAAATTTTTTTAATTTTTTCTTATCTGGTTCCTCTTTGTTTAAAATGAAGTTGTTGCTATCTTCATCTCTAACAACAACCTTTACTCCTTCAAAGGTAATCCCACTTTCTGCTCCTGTTTTTTCATCGTAATCTATAAAACTTTTATTTAATAATTCTGCACTTGCACCCTTTTTCCCTCCATCATTTTTGTTTACTATTTGTTTTAATTTAACTTTGAAAAAATTTTTTCTTCTATCTGTTTCAGCCCTCCTCATTTTACCTACCATATTTTTTACCGCTTTTTCGGCTTTTTTTGCGGTGGTCTTATCTATTACACCAGTATCAAGATTTTTTCGGATTTTTTTAAGTCTGTCTGCAATCTCCTCATCATAATCTTTACCAAGATCCACATCATCTACAGATGTTTCTGCATCATAATATTCATCATCATTATCATCTTCTTGGTTTAAATTTTTCATTTCCATGTTTTTCCCGGAGGGTTCTCCAAAATTTTCATCCATTTATTTAACCTGTTGTTTACCAATAACTTTAACAAGTTCCTCACTATAAAATTTTCCTAAAATATCCTCATCAGAGTCCCGAATTTTATACATAACAGGATTTCCCCTAAAAACAGCTGACACCGTAAAAATTTCATCAGTAAAATTTGGATCATATCCTTTTGAAAATTTTTTTCTATATTTTTGTATTCTTACATGATCTCCAGTTTTAAATTTAGGCTTTACACTACCTTCAAGCGGTGGAATTCCATACAGTGTAAAAAAAACTTTGGATTGGTTTTCATCATTAACATCTTTTGGCTTCATTTTAATTGTGCTATGTGTTGTGTTGTTGTAACTTGCCGTAAATTTATCAAGAATATTTAACCACTTTTTATTCCCTGTAAATGTAAAATATTTCCACATCCTGGTTTTTAATGTCCGGTTAAATCTTTCTACAACAGCTGCCTTACGTTCTGATCTTGTGGAGAAATAGTGGACCCCCAAAGATTTTAAAAGGGTTTTTACCCCCACATTGTGAAATTCCTTCCCCTCATCAAATTGGACTGTTTCTGGATATTTGCCAAATCTCTTCTTAAATTCTGACAGCATTTTGGTAACCCCAGGAACCATACTCACTGTGTTTTTTCTGTGGACTGGAACTGAGAATGCAAATCTGCTTAAAATTTCTATTCCTGTTAATATCCACTTTTGATCATTATTTTCAGAACCAAATTTAGCAACATCAACAAGATCCATTTGAAGTTGGTCAGCAAGATTTTTAACAAATGTTTTTTGATATCTTCTTGGTTTCCTAATAGGTTTGTGCAATGTGAATACCCTTTGGTAATGTAACCACTCCCGGACTAACTTTCTTGAAACACCTTCAACATTTTGATCTAATGCTGCTTGGTAAAGTTTTTCCATGGATTGGTAACCTGTTACAGGATTGTAATATATATCCCGAAGTTCAAGGTCAATGAGTAAAAGTTTATCATCCATTTTTTATTTAAATAAATAATGTCAAAAGAAGAGTTTTTAAAAACTTACCCAAATGCTGATTTGACAAGATTTAAATTTGGAAAGAAGATATTTTTTTTAAGGGATGAATTTTTATTGGATACCGAAAGTGATGAGTTTAAAAGGAACAAAAATTACACACAATATTTATATTGGCCAAAAGGTTGGGGGATCCATGGAACTGTCCAGAGTTTTTCAAAACAACCAGAATGTTCAGTAAATTTTAACAAAGTTATACTATTTGTTAACAAAAAGGAAAGTTTTGTTTTGGACTTGGATCCAATAGACTCAACTTTTTCAGAACCCACAAAGGTAAGGAATCCTGACCTAAATGACTTTCTTACAATTCCATATTTTACAGCCATTGCAGCTTCTTATGTTGCAAGTTATTTGTGTGGGGTGTCTAACAAACATTTTAAGAACGGTTTTGAAAGGTTTAGGTCTCCTTTTTTAACAAGTATTGCCCATTACCATTATGTTTACCAAGTTAGAAGATTTTTAAAGCATCCCAACAAACTTAAAAGATATCTTACAAGTGATGTTATAAAAATTTTACAACATAACCCTAATGATGTTTGGATCCAGAAAATAAGTAATTCTACACAAAGTGCGGAAGATTTTACACAAGATATGAAGGACCTTGGATACGAAGTAAGGTATGTAAAGTTGGAACAAAAAAGTTATGGAAGGGTAAACACATACGAAGAGTTGGTGTCTACTTCCCAAAGACATCCCAATGATTTTAAACACTTTGTTCCAAAAAGTAGCAATGGTCTTACACCATTGGGTCAAAAGCTATTTCAACAATCCTTAGAATCTTTTGTTTACTGTGTGTTGGGGGCCCAAGCAAAAACAAGGTGGGTCATTGTTGGGCAAGGCGCTAAAAGTTTACAAACACAAGAGGTGTTTAAAAAGTTAATGGAAGATACCATAGCACAGGATGATATTACTGAAAGCATTAGTAATATGAGGCAGGCAATAAAGTCTACCAATGTTGTCTTAAATTTTGCGGTGTCTCCTGGTTTAATTTTAATTCCTAGCGATCTTAAAATTTTAGTTAATCCTGTGGTTGGGTTTAACAATGTTCTTACCATGGCTACTGACAGAATGGTGCTTGGATTTAACCAAAATTTAAATTTAAATTTCAAACCTTCTTTAGAGAAAGAATCTTTGGTAACCCCTTTAGCAAAACCTTTACCAAAACCTTTGCCAACATCCTTTGTCCAAACCTGGAAAAAAACATATTCCCAAGGAAATTTTACTCCCTTAGAAATAACAAGGAATGATAACAGGCTACCAGAAGTTTTTGGAGCTTCCATAACACTTGTTTTTTTAATTTTTAAAGTTTTATCATTATAATAAAAGGAATGACTCAAATGTTAAATATTAACATCAAAATTTTGCCAACTTTAAACATTTTCTTGGAAAACCATAAAAATGGTCCTAATGCTAGCCGTTGTTGTGGGGAAAGACTGGAAGAAATGGGTGGGCATGAATTTTGTCCAAAATGTGGGGTGGTAGGATCAGCATTGCTAAAACAGGGTTATTTGGGTAAGGATCGGGAATGGAAACTTCCTAAAGGGGTGCCTAAAGGGGTACCTAAAGGGGTGGTGGTGGACAGCCTTGACGTTAGAAGTTTAAAGAAAATGTACCTAGAAATGTTACCAGAACATGAGGCAAAACCTTCCATTAACCCTTACTCAAAGAAAAATAAATATTTGACTTGTGCTTGCAGATGGCTGTGCGATTATGAGGATATACCACAAATGTTTGTGTAAATGCGACAAACCCATGTGTATTTGTATTTGTCCAACCCAGAACCCAATACCACCCCATAAAGAACCAAAATTTGTTGTACTAAAACTTATAGAATATTTTGAAAAAAAATTTGAAACCCTTAAAGAACAAGGTTTGGTTACAAGGCGACCCATGAAAAAACATGTATTGTATGCCATTCTTGCAATATGCCAAAGAGATCTTTTAAAAACTTTGACAATACCGCCATTTAAAAATCCTGAAAAATCTTTTGGAGTAATAGAATATATTTTAAATTTTGAAGGTGTTAAAAAACTCCCTAAAACATCTTTTCAAATTTTTAAGTATATGTTATCAAAGATCCAAAAAGAATAAACAGTTTAATTTTGTAACCCAAAAAAGTTACAAAATTTTTATCCTAAACAAATCTTGACAACAACCATCCAGCACCTGTTCCAGAAAGTGTTACAGCAATAATTTGGTATTTCTCCATTTCTTCGCTTGGTTGGTAAAAATCCTCAAGTCTTGGCTCTGGAGGACCTTGCAAAATTTTATGAAGTTCTTGGAATGCTTTTGAAGTATCTTGCATATTGTACCCCGCAGTCCTTATTTCATCCTGTAATTCTCTTTGTCTGTCCTTCCTTTTAATTTCATTTTCAAAAAACTTTTCATGAGCTTTTTGGAGTTGTTCTGTTGCCAAATTATGTCTTTTTGCCTCTTTAGCAAAACCATCTTTGTTAAATGATTGAAACAGGTATCCAGCACCTGCAAAGGCAATAGCATTAAACAATCCTCCTGCTACCATTGATGCCATTTATTAATTTTGTTTCCATATCCTTTTTGGATATGGATACATTTTTGTTTAATCACTCATGTCGCCTGTGTCTTCAATTGGGAGTCTTTCTCGTGGAGGATCCTCTACCCTTTTCAAAAATTTTATTTGGAACTGGGGGAACCTCTCTTTTTTCTTGTTGGCAAACACCTGGTTGATTTCCACTTTCAGATCAACATGGCACAGTCCTTCGCTGAGGTCTTTCTTGTTTTTCCTGCTTAGGTCCTCTTCGTTGATCTTGAAAGATATTAGGTTTTCGAAATCTCCAAAAAATGGAGTGTCTTTGGTTGGCTTGAGTTGGCTCCAGGCTGCCAAAACATTTTCACAGTTTTCATCACTTAGTTGGATGATTAGTTTGAAACCACTTTTTAGTTTTCCTTTAAATGTGTTGGGTTTTAGCCCAAAGCACTTGGTTTGTTTAAATTTTAATGTAATTGGTTGTTCCAATTTTTCAAATAATCCGTTCATACTCTTCCTATTTTATTATTACCATTTTAAAAATTAAAATTCAATTTAAGTTAAAAAACTTTTTTAAAAAACTAAACTTTCTTTGGATCCAAATTTTTGGGTAAGTATCCTTTTTCTTGTGCCATTTTTACTGAAAATAACCCAACAGAAACAGCTACTCCAAGTTTAGCTGTCTCTTTAAGACTGGCTGGTGCCGCTAAAGATTGGCCTAATACCTTTTTGAAAACCATGCTTGTTCCAACAGCTGCAAGTGTAATTAATGCTGCTTGATACAAGTCATTTAAAACTTCGTTCTTATTCATTTATTAAGGGTAAAATTTTGTAGTTTTTTTTAACTACAAAATGTTAATGGCTTTTAGAAAATTTTTAAAATTTCTACTACTTTCACATAGTTCCTTAAAGCCGCTATTAAGTCATTTAACACCACTTTTAAGTTTGTTAAATTTTGGTTTTTATTTTTTTTTAAAGTTACTTTCAAGTTTACCATGTCATTTAACACCCCTTTAATGGTTTCTAAATTTTGGTCAATCATCTCTTTTATTATAGTTCAGGAGATTTCAAATTTTTTTGGACATAAAAAGATTTCAAGAAGAATTTCACCAACATTTTGGTCAATCCTAAATTTAAGTTCGTTGTAAATACCATTGTCTAACATGGCTACAGAATTAATGTTATCAAACTTTTCAACGGATCCCTTCAATATCTGTTTTGTTGTAATTGGAAGAACTACAGCTGTTCTATCCCGGTTTCCAGAAAATGAGGTTTTTGTTCCGTCAATCATATTGCAAGTTATGCATACAAATCTCATCCCAAGATTTATGTTGGCTGTCTTTGGACTGACTAGGTTTGCTCCTTTTTTAATTATTGTTGTTTCTGGATATCCTAGCAAAGGACCAAGTTTAAGTAGGGAAAGGTTCTCTGTTGGAAATAACCTAATTTTACAGCTAAAAGGAAGTAGTTCAGTTTTTATACCGTTTTCCTTTAATCTCATCATAATCATGCCAATAGTCCAATAACCATTGTTGAAACTAATTTGTTTCGACCCATGCATAATATGTGTTGGACTTGTTATGTTGTTAAAATTCCAAAACACTGTTGCATTTTTTACTATCATTTTTGTATCCTCTATGATCAGTGGATCTTCAAATTTAACAGTTGTTTCCCCATTTTTAAGTAAAATTCTCAGGTTCCTCATTTATTGTATGGTGGTATGGATGGATCAGGTTAATTTCTAGTCTTGAATATTTTTGGGATTTTAATATTTCTTTAATTTTTTTCTCTTCTTCTTTTGGTATATCCAGATAGTCATCTAAGATAACCTGCATGTCTTTTCTGTTTGGGTTGTAAAATGTAACAAGTTTGGAAATATTTTCTCGATATGGTTTCGCAATGCTGGTTAGTTGTTGGGTAACAACTATTGTACTAATATCCATATGCCTGGCGCCAAAACCAAGTTTAACTAACTCACTAGTCCTGTTTTTAACAGTCTGCCCCGAAGCACAGTCATCCAAAATAATTAACGAAGGTCTTCCTTTACAGTAGTCCACAACATATTTTAAAAAATCTTCGGACTCGTCTTGGTCGCAAGGAATAACAAAAAATCTTGGGTCATTGAGGTGTTCCCATTCAAGATATGTTTTGTTCCATTCAAAAGTAGGACAAATTAAAAATATATTCTCAAACTGTTTTGGGGTTTCAGACAACATTTTTAGCAAATAGTGGGTTTTCCCACAGCTTGTCATTCCGACAATGATCATATTAAATGGTTTAAGGGTTTCCATTTTTTATTTTAGTAATTTACACTCTGGAATGCTCCTCCTTGAACTTTTAGAAGTCCATCCGAAAGAATGAAAACATGGCATTTAAGGTCAGCTGATGTTGCCTTCTTTGTAATTTCAAGCATGATTCCGGACTGGGTTGTTAAAAGCCTGGTACCATCTCCATACACATCGTTGTCATTGATCGAACGAAGATCTACAACAAGCGCGAATTTCTCTTCTGTGAAGAACTCCTCAGCTTGGATGGTGGGATAATTTGTTTGTCTGAAAAGTCGTTCAGCCTCTTCAAACAACCTCCGTTTTGGAATTCCTTGGGAGTAAATACTGTTTGGAACTCCTTCAATAGTAATTTTTACATTCTCAATGTTTGGGTAAACAAACTCTTCTGATCCATCTCTGGAAGCTTTTGTAAACAACATTACAACAGCCTTCATGCTCTTTCTTGGTAAATTAATGGTTTCGTTGATTAAAGTTGTTGCTCTTGCCCATGGTGAGGTTTTCATCAGGGTTACATGTTCGAAGGAAAGGGCTCGACCCACTTGGTAGGAAGATTCTATTTCACTAACTAGGGAAAAGTTTGTAATGGTTTCGTACTCAAGTTCGATATTTCAAGTGAGTAACCAGCCACAGATTGACTACTTTGGGCTTTCATAATATTGGTGGCTTTTGGCAATGTAATAATATATTGTAAGTCATTTGCCATGCTGTGGGGGGCATACAATCCGTGGTCCTTTAAAATTTTACCCAACTGGATTCGTTGTTTTGTTCCGTAAACAGCTGCATATGAGTCGGAAGAGGCATCATCAGATTTTGAAATAAGTTTTCTTTGGTTTTCTGTGGCAACACCATCTTCGATCATATTGGCTCTTTCATGTTTGTCTATCCACAAGTCCTTGTATGTTTCCAGAAGACTTTCTCCTGTGTTGTCATAAACTTTTTCGCCTGCAAACCTGACTTCCAGTCGTTCTTGTAGCTGTTTTGCAAGATTGTTATTAAACCAAGATTTGGTATTTTTGTTCTTAAAGTCAAACAAAAGAAACATCTTGTCAGGAACTAAGGTTGCTCCAGGTTTAAGTTTTGGAATATGTATGTAAATTACTTCTCCTTCATTAGCCGAATTAGGATTGAAAGTAATTACATTTCGGGCTCGTTCTCCGGTTATTGAACTTTTGTGTAAACGGTTATAACCAGGAATTAATTCAACTTCTCTTTCGGTATTCATTTATTATAGTGTTAAAAAAATTTTTGTTTAGGGTTCAAAATTTCCCCAAATATGATAACAATGGTTTTCATTATAGTTTTTAAGATCATATTTACTATATAACAACCAAAGTTTGTATCCATCATAGCTCCCTTCTGAAATAAGGTGTATAAGTTTTCCAATGTTAAACCAGGTTTGGCTTCTAAAAACACATTCTGTTGCATAACTGTGTGCGATCATATTTTTTATTTGAATTCCTATCCTGTTATGGATAGGATTTCATTTTTGGTCTTTGTAAAGAAATGGTTAGACATGATTAAATCTTACAAAGTGTACAGCGATTTAAAAAAGATTTTGGTGAAGAATTCCCTTTAAAGATCATATTGGGAAAGGTCTTTGTAAACTGTTTTTGTCTTTGGAATTTCTGTGGGGTTAAGATGTTTGTCTCCAGGTTGGGTCCCTACCCATTTACTGTATGCGATGTAAGTCAGTAGGAGTGTACAACAAGTTCCAAGTATTGTTCCAGTAAATGTTATTAAAGATGTTGGAGACATTTTTTCAGTTTCTTCTGGGATTGTTTCCAACTGTTGTTTTTTCTTTAGTTTTGCGGCCCTACTTATTGCAGCCAGTTTTTTTCCTTGAGCAACTCTTTTTGGATTTTTGGTGCGGACAGGTGGAGGGGTTTTTGTAATAGTTTGTTTTTCTTCACTTTTTTCACTTTGTTTACTTTGTTCTGCTTCCATTTATTTGTTTAAAATTTGTTTAAGTTTGTTTGGCAACTAGTTTAACAGCTAGTTTGTCAACTAGTTTAAATTTGTTTAACCCGCAAAGCCAACTAGTTTAAATTTGTTCAACAACTAGTTTAACAACTAGTTTAAAAAACAGTATCATATACACCTATCCGTGTTAGCATTTTTATTAGGTCTTCATTGGGGTGTAAATAATTACAAATATTTTTATGGCTTATGTTGTAGTATATTTTTTCTATGGAGTTGTCTGTTGCTGTTTTACGGACAGCCTTAACCAAAACACATTGGTATCCAAATTTACATTTCAAAACTTTTGGAAATTCTTTGGAGTCCATTTTTATTAATTAATTTTAAGCAGGTTAATTTCAACATCCCACACATTGAAAAACAAGTAGGTATAGTCATCACCAACCGAACCAGAATAGCTATGTAAAGATATTTGGGCCGCCTTTTTTATGGTTGCAATACCTTGACAAAATACATTGTGGGAAAGGTTTTCGTTATATGTTCTTCCCATGGTTATAGTTTCCAAACCTGAAAGTTCATTTGATCTGTTTGTAATATCTCCATGGTAAAGGTTTGTTTTTAGATCAAAATATGCATTGTAAGTACTACCATCCCACCATGAAGATTTTCTACTTTGTTGGTCTATTTTATGGCCATCTGGTTGAAGTAAAAACCAATATGATATTAAATATTTTCCAGTATCATTGGTTGATGTAAATGATACCAAAGTGCTAATGTTATTGGTGTTATCCCAACTACCTGCTTTGTGGTTTGTTTTTCCACTATCTTTTTTGTACTTTATTAACTGCGAAAAAGATCCAGCTGGTCCTGTGGTTCCTGTAACTCCTCTTAGACCTCTGAGCCCTCTTAGTCCAGTTGATCCTTTTCCTCCTGGTAATCCTCGGATTCCTTGATCTCCTTGATCTCCTTTGTCTCCTTTGTCCCCTTTATCTGCTTTGGTTCCTTGAGGTCCTTGGGGTCCTTGGGATCCTGTGTTACCGGTGGTACCTTTGGATCCTTGAGGACCTTGGGCTCCTTGCGGACCTTGTGGACCTTGTGGACCTTGTGGACCTGTTGCCCCAGTGTTACCTTTGTTTCCTTTTGCTCCATCATCACCAGGATCTCCTTTGTCTCCTTTTTGAACTGCTGAACCCGCCATACCTTTGTCTCCTTTGTCTCCTTTGTCTCCTTTGGATCCTTGGGATCCTTGGGTTCCATGGTCTCCTTTGTCTCCTTTGGAACCTGCTGCACCTGTTACACCTGCTAAACCTTGGGATCCTTTGTCTCCTTTAAGTCCTTGGGGTCCTCTAATACCATGGTCTCCTTTGTCTCCTTTGGCTCCTGTTAGCCCTTTGTCTCCTTTGTCTCCTTTCCTTTGTCTCCTTTATCTCCTTTGTCTCCTTTGTCTCCTTTTTGTTGGGCTGCTGCACCTGCTGTACCTGTTAAACCTCTGTCTCCTTTATCTCCTTTGTCTCCTTTAGAACCTTGGGAACCGCGAAGCCCTTTGGACCCCTGGGGTCCTGCTACACCTTGAGACCCTTGGTTTCCTTGATCTCCTTTGTCTCCTTTTGAACCTTGGGGTCCTGTGTTACCAGTATCTCCTTTGTCTCCCTTGTCTCCTTTGGATCCTTTAAAACCTGCTAAACCCTGAATTCCTTGGGTTCCTCTGCTACCGGTATCTCCTTGGGATCCTTTAGACCCTGTTAAACCTTTGTCCCCTTTGTCCCCTTTTGGACCTGCTGAACCTTGAGGTCCTTGTGGTCCTGTATCACCTTGGGGTCCTGTATCACCTTGGGGACCCTGTTCTCCATCCTTTCCATAACTGGGTAAATCTAAATCTTCATAGTATCCATAGTAGTAACTCATGTTTATTTATATAAAGTTTCCATATTCTTTCATCATATCCTCATTAATTTTTACAATCTCAGCTGGGAGCAATGGGCCATGGACAATTTTAATCCCATAGATTTTTCCTTTTAGCTGGGTACTATTTGAGGGGACTCCACTCAATCTTTTATTTAAAAAAACAGATCCAAATGGACTACCTATATCTGCTAAATCCGATTTAAAATCTGATCCTGCCAACTTTTTGCTATTTAAATATATAGCACTTCCAGTCCCCAGCCAATGGCAGGAAACCAAGTGTTTGCTAAGAATGCTATGGGGGCCAACAATATTTACTGTTTTCTTTCCAGAGGTTCTTAAACCACCAATTACTAATTTGGAGTAAGAGTAGGATTTAAAGCTAAGATATTTATCATAATTACCATTATCATTCCCAATAAGATAACACCAATCGTCGGGAACAGATGTATCCACTACCGCACAAACAACAAAAACAGAAACATCATTAAACTGCATTTCAGTGTTGCAAAAACACATGTAGTTTCCTCCTGTGTTTTCAATGTAATCTGTACCTGGACCAACGGGATCCGAGCCAAATGTAGGGGCAACGGATTTATCATCTTGCCATAAAACAGAGTTTCCACTCCGTGCTTGGGTTATTCTTCTTTCTCCGTTAGCAATTTTAAAGGTTTTGACAGCTTTTGTTATGTTGATGTCAAAAACAGTTTTGTAATTTCCTTCCACTCCCAAATTTTCTATTTTTTTCTCAATGTCTTTAATTCTCTTTTCTGTATCATCATGTTTAGCAATATGCTGGCGTTTGCCATAACCATAGAAGTAACTCATTGTTTATTTAAAGGGTTTAAATTCCTATTCAAAAAGAATAGGAAATTATTGCTTCAGACATTCTTTTTAATTTTTTGGTCTTTAAAAACAAAATGTCGTTTTTACAAAAGATTTCTATGTATGTAACGAACTAAATCCTCGGGTTTGGTATCTTCACCATATATGATGAACACCTCTTTAAATGCAGTTTTTACTAATTCCTCTGGTACCGCACGATTCCCAAAAGCCCATCTTTTTTTGTATGGAATAACAACAATGTTATTTCTTAAAAGCAGTTTCCTTTTCCTAAATTTTGGAAAAATCATTTGATAGTCAATATAATAGTATTTGTCAAGTTTTTCATGGTAAACAAGTTTGCAGGTTCCAAACAACTCAACTGTTATCAACATTTCAAACATAGATCTTAATGCATACAAAAGGGCTACTTTTTGCGGATGTTTTTCTATTGCTTTTAAAAATGTGTAAAACCTTTCAGTATGAGCTTCAAATTTTTCGCTGTCAAACTGTAGTGTTTTGTTGTAAAAAATAAGAACATCATAAAAAACAGGCCTAAAGGTTTTAAATGATGGAATTTTGTTTACTGCAATATTTTGGATTTTGTGTACAGTTTCTACCACCGTTTTACTAACCATCCTCTTTTATTTTATTTTAAAAACAAAAATTACAATTCTTCCCTAAAATCTTGAAAAACCATTTTTTCAAAATTTATCAAAAGCCCTCGCCAAAAGCCCTCGCCAAAAGCCCTCGCCAAAAGCCCCCTCCAAAAGCTTCCCCAAAACCCCTCGCCAAAAGCCCCCTCCCGGAAAAAATGTTCGGGAAAGTCTTCGGCAAATTCTTCGGAAAGTCTTCGGCAAAATCTTCGGCAAATTCTTCGGAAAGTCTTCGGACCCCTTCGGCAAAATTCTTCGGCAAATCCGGAGGCGAGCCGAAGCTGGGGCCATCTTGGAAAACAACATGGCGGCCAAGGCGAGCCGAGCGAAGCGAACCGACCAAAGGGAGGCGAGCGAAGCTGAAGGCGAGCCCCTCCCCTCCTGGAAATGATGGCGGCCATCTTGGATTTTAAAACTGTCCCAGAATCCGCCTTTATACCCTACTACCATACAAACATTGTCACCATGCAAACATTGTCACCATACAAACATTGTCACCATACAAACATTGTCACCATGCAAACATTGTCACCATACAAACATTGTCACCATACAAACATTGTCACCATACAAACATTGTCACCATACAAACATTAACACCATACAAACATTGTCACCATACAAACATTGTCACCATACAAACATTGTCAAATGCAAACATTCAAAGCATTAATCATACCTGAATTTGTTGTTGTTGATGTTTCATTGCTTGCTTCACTTTTACCAGCTTGGGTAACAGTCTCAACACTGATGTAATATGTCGTCTCATATTGTAGACCTTCAAGAAAGTAGAACAGAGAAGCAGGTGCCATTACATTGATAATGGAGTTGTTTGATTTCCGGAATGAAATAATATGATTTATTGCCATTTGATCTTTGGGTAAGGAAGGTTGCGTCCAAGATATCTTTAAACCATTAGTTCCATTGGAAACAATACGAGTGATCTGTGGAGCTAGAAGATATGACAGAACATCACAACGTAAGATAATAATGTCTTTAGAATGTAAAGATAAAGATTCGAATTGTTAAATTTGGAATATACCAAGGACTTGTAAACACGGTGGCAAGCACATCTAAAGCACGTGTAAAACACGTGTAAAGCGCTTGTAAAGCACATGTGAAGCACGTGTAAAGCACTTGTAAAGCACGTATAAAGCACGTGTAAAACACATGTAAAGCATGTGTAAAGCACGTGTGACTCACGTGTAAAACACATGCGAAGCATGTGTAAAACACATGTAAAGCACGTGTTGAACACATGTGAAGTACGTGTAAAGCACATTTGAAGCACGTGTAAAGCATATGTAAAGCATGTGTAAAGCACATGTAAAGCACATGTAAAGCACATATGAAGCACGTTTAAATACATGTGAAGCACCTATAAAGTACCTCTGAAGTACGTGTAAGGTACATGTGAAACACGTGTAAAGAACATGTCAAGCACGTGAAAAATACACGTGAACCACGTGTGAAATACATGTGAAGCACGTGTGCAGTACATGTGAACCACGTGTAAAGTACATGTAAAGCACGTATAAACCACATGCAAAACACGTGAATCATTTGTGAAAACTAAAATACCGGATTTTTTAAACTTATGACAAAAAATGTATGCTAGCTGCTTTGTCCTTGAAAAAGGAGTAGTCCCTTCTTTGATTATGAAAAAACTGCCACGAGATCTTTTTCACGAGTAAAAAATGTCGTCGGCATTTCATTACCTGCAGGTCTTTTAAAAATCTTAACACTGTTACTCCAGTCTGTTGAGTAGTAGATATCCTAAAAAAAGATATTGTCACTTTGTTAGTCTTAAAGGGCAAATAGAAGGTTAAAAATGTACCGGGTGGCGCAAAAAAATGTTCCCCCTCTTTGACACATTGTAATTAAAAAACTGAAAAAGCTATCTTATACAAATAAAATTTATTGAACGTAGTTATGTCTAACTTAAATTTTGATGTATGCCTTGCACATTTCTATAAAATATTAGCCGAGATATAGGCGCTTACACTCAATGTAGCGTTTTTGGAAGAAGCGACAAATGGCAAAAATGGTCTATTAATTTGCATTATGGTAATAAAATGGTAGAAACACGCAAAAGTAAGAACAAATATTTGTCAGCGTCGTCCGATAAATTCTCATTCATTAGGAAATGCATGCCCATCAACCTCAATACAACGTCTTGCGCGGGAAAGCATGCAGTCGACCGCATTTTCGATCATTTCCTGCTCCAAGTTGTTACACGCCATAATAATCGCTTCTCGAAGCTCTCTCAAATTGCTTGGCTGTTGCTGAGTAGGCACGTTCCAAATTTGATCTTTTAAATATCTCCAAAGACATAAATCACACACGGTCAAGTCAGGGGAGCGTGGAGGCCAGGGCCAATCGCCGCGTTTACTCATGAGCCGATCTGGAAATTGGCCACGGAGATAGCGTATGGTTGCATTGCTCGTGTGAGAAGGAGCTCCATCTTGTTGCCAATTTATTCGAACGATGAGCAGTATTATTGGTATCTTTAAAAGATACTTCTAATGCATTATTCTTCTAATCTTTAAACATGTAAACACCGCATATCTGAAAATTCCCACTTTACTTTAGATTGTTTGTCAACACCTATCGTGCAATTTGCAAACAACCTCGTTGAGTCGCCATTTTTGCCATTTGTCTCTTCTTCCAAAAATGCAACCTTGAGTTTAAACGCCTATATCTCGGCTAATATTTTATAGAAATGTGCAAGGCATACATCAAAATTTAAGTTATACATAACTACGTTCAATAAATTTTATTTGTATAAGATAGCTTTTTCAGTTTTTTAATTACAATGAGTCAAAGAGGGGGAACCTTTTTTTGCGCCACCCGGTATATATTTCATTCTTTTCATCCGAGAAAGTGTTGGTACCACAGTAGTTAGCGCACATGTAGTAACACTGGATCAATGAGGGATGATCCTTACTGGACCTCTAGAGAGAACAGTTTAGATATGACTGATAGGGTTATCCAGTATAAATAGAGTTAGTTTAGTTTACTCCAGTTTCCTTCTATAGTAACACTGGATCAATGAGGGATGATCCTTACTGGACCTCTAGAGAGAACAGTTTAGATATGATTGATAGGGTTATCCAGTATAAATAAAGTTAGTTTAGTTTACTCCAGTTTCCTTATGTAGTAACACTGAATCAATGAAGGATGATCCTTACTGGACCTCTAGAGAGAACAGTTTAGATATGACTGATAGAGTTATCCAGTATAAATAAAGTTAGTTTAATTTACTCCAGTTTCCTCCTGTAGTAACACTGGATCAATGAAGGATGGTCCTTACTGGACATCTAGGAAGAACAGTTTAGATATGACTGATAGGATTATCCAGTATAAGTAAAGTTAGTTTAGTTTACTCTAGTTTCCTTCTGTAGTAACACTAGATCAATGAGGGAAGGTCTTTACTGGACCTCTAGGGAGAACAGTTTAGATATGACTGATAGGGTTATCCAGTATAAGTAAAGTTAGTTTAGTTTACTCTAGTTTCCTCCTGCAGTAACACTGGATCAATGAGGGATGGAGGTACTTTCTACACTTTTTATATAGATCAGAAAAGTCATTTACCTTGCTTTCAATAAATCTTAAGAACACTATATAATCCGTGTCTTCTTTTAATGGTTGATTGAAGTAACTTGCTGTGCTTAAGTTGTACCACATTCCATCACCAATTACGAAAGGTTTTGAAAGACCACTGGCGTTCAAACCAGCAGTAACGTAAGGAGCCGACGAGCCATTCATAAATGGTTTTAACTCGTTTGATTTGTATTCGTCAGTTGTTTTACTTGGAGTGTTAGCGGCTTGAACAATGACCAATATTGATCTAAAAACATAAATGATAATACTGATGATGAAGATGATAATGATGATGATGATGATAACGATGATGATGATGATAATGATGATGATGGTAGTGGTGGTGGTAATGATGGTGGTGGAAGTGTTGGTGTTGATGGTAGTAGTGATGGTGGTGATGGTAGTAGTGTTTGTGGTGATGGTAGTAGTGTTGGTGGTGATGGTAGTAGTGTTGGTGGTGATGATGATAGTGGTGGTGGTAATGATGGTGGTGGAAGTGTTGGTGGTGATGGTAGTAGTGTTGGTGTTGGTGGTGATGGTAGTAGTGTTGGTGGTGATGGTAGTAGTGTTGGTGGTGATGGTAATAGTGTTGGTGTTGGTGGTGATTGTAGTAGCGTTGGTGTTGGTGGTGATGGTAGTAGTGTTGGTGTTGGTGGTGGTAGTAGTGTTGGTGGTGATGGTAGTAGTGTTGGTGTTGGTGTTGGTGTTGGTGGTGATGGTAGTAGTGTTGGTGTTGGTGGTGGTAGTAGTGTTGGTGGTGATCGATGGTAGTAGTGTTGGTAGTAGTGTTGGTGTTGGTGGTGGTGATGGTAGTAGTGTTGGTAGTAGTGTTGGTGTTGGTGGTGATGGTAGTAGTGTTGGTGTTGGTGGTGGTAGTAGTGTTGGTGGTGATGGTAGTAGTGTTGGTGTTGGTGGTGATGGTAGTAGTGTTGGTGTTGGTGCTGGTGGTGATGGTAGTAGTGTTGGTGTTGGTGGTGGTGATGATGATAGTGGTGGTGGTAATGATGGTGGTGGAAGCGTTGTTGGTGGTGATGGTAGTAGTGTTGGTGTTGATGGTAGTATTGATGGTGGCGATGGTAGTAGTGTTGGTGGCGATGGTAGTAGTGTTGGTGGTGATGGTAGTAGTGTTGGTGGTGATGCCAGTAGTGTTGGTGGTGGTGGTGATGATGGTGTTGGCGATGGTGGTGGTAGTGGTAGCAGTGTTGGTAGTGGTGGTAATGATGGTAGTGTTGGTGGTGATGGTAGTAGTGTTGGTGGTGATGGTAGTAGTGTTGGTGGTGATGGCAGTAGTGTTGGTGGTGGTGATGACGATGGTGCTGATGGTGGTATTGGTAGTAGTTTTGTTGTTGTTGTTGTTGTTAGTGGTGGTTATGATGGTGGTCATTATGATGGTAGTAGTGGTGGTGATGGTAGTAGTGTTGGTGGTGGTGATTATGATGGTGGTGATGGTAGTAGTGTTGGTGTTGGTGTTGGTGGTGGTGATGATGGTGGTGATTATGATGGTGGTGATGGTAGTAGTGATGATGGTGGTGGAAGTGGAGGTGGTGATGGTGATGATGGTAGTAGTGTTGGTGATGATGATGACGGTGGTGGTGATGATGGTGGTGCTAATGGTGGTGATAGTGGTGGTGAGGATAGACCAATGAACCAACGGACAAACCGACAAACAAACAAACAAACAAACAAACAAACAAACAAACAAACAAACAAGCAAACAAACAAACAAACAAACAAACAAACAAACAGACCCACCAGCGGAGGGACGAAAAGAAATATTATTATTGTTTTCATGTATCCATTCATCAAGTTATCATTTTATTAACTTACTGAACTTTGTCTCGTGGCTTTTCCAAATTTATGTTCAGGCTGTAATAAGTTTTGTTGCTTGGCATAAGACGTTCTAAGACAAATAAACATGAAGTAAAGATAAGTAAATAAAATGCAGTAAAACAAATATGTCATTATACTAACATAACAGTGTAAAAATATTTTATATAATTTTCTCTTCAACTACACGCGTAAAAACGCACAAATTGTTCACGGTTGTTAACAGACGTGAACAATGTTGTGCTGCACCCCGTGAACAAGTTGTCAACAAGTTGTTCACTTATAGTTCGAACAACTTGTTCACGGATAAATCAACAGTCTTGAACAAGTTGTTCTAACAGCACATTTTTCTAGCCAACAACGTTGTTCGCACATGATACAACATGTTGTAACAGCATGATGAAGTAACAAGGCTGAACAACAATGTTACAACAATTGTGAACATGACTGGTGTATCAACACGTTCTTCGGTTGTTTCAACATGCGTGGACAACTGCTGTTGTTTCATGAAGCTGTAACAACATGATGAAACAATGATGAACAATATTGTTAATTCATCAAGGTTGTTCACACATGATAACAACGTTGGTACAGCATTGTTCAGGCAACAATGCTGTAACAACTTGTGAGATTTTACCGTATAAATGGCCAATTTGTGCTATTTGTTGCTTCTAACAAGAATTAAAAGCTAAATAGCATTGTGCTTGTGCATTGTATTGTAAAATTGTATCGAACGGGGCGCGATATAAAGAAAAGACAGACGATTACAGCGTTTAGAAGATACATCGCTGTCTCTAACCTTACTATATTTCGATTTGTATTTCAACACTGCCTACGCAGCACACTACTTTTATTTCATTAAATGCATTCGTTACCTTGGTTTGTGATCTTGCTAATATTCTGACTAAAAACTCCATACCCAACTTTTGTTCCAGCCGACACCTTCACAAAATATTCCACAGTTGGTTGAAGATTTTTAATGTCGTAAGAAGTGACAGACTTAACTTCAAAACACTTTTCCTTATCTCCTGTAGTTGAATAGCAAATATTATATCTTGTAATAATGCCATTCATAAGATCCTGTCTAGGAGACTGCCAAGAAACTCTCAACGTTCTTGAATTTTGAGAAACAACGGCCACATTTAACGGAGGTCCATCGGGAACTATATAAGACATAAATTAATAATAAATATTTATCTTTGTTTTGTTTTGTTTTGTTTTGTTTTGTTTTGTTTTGTTTTGTTTTGTTTTGTTTTGTTTTGTTTTGTTTTGTTTTGTTTTGTTTTGTTTTGTTTGTTTATTTGTACACCAAATATGTAGACTTTTCAAGTGATTATTATATTTGATAATAGCAACGATATATTTTAACCTTCTCTGATAACTCATTATGCACATGTGACGTCAAGTTGTTTAATTTGCATATCAAACCAACTGAAATATCTCAAGAACGAAGCAAGGAAACGAAAAACTGCAAAAGATGTTACTTTGTCATTTTAAGTGTTCTTTGGAATAAGACAAACTTAATTTTCGTTTCATAAACGGTTTAACAATAAAGCAAGTTGAACACGTTTGGTAGATGTTTAAATTATTCAAGCTTAAATTATTCAGAAAATGTTTCTAAGGGATCGAGGGGTCTCAAAAACCCCCAAAAAATGTCAACAGTAACTTAGTCAAACATGATTAAAAAGAAGGTACATTAGCCTAATTAAATATTACGTTTGATTCAGGTAAACTTTTATTCAATGACTCGCATTGAGCGGGACTAATTATCGCCTGCAAAACTTCAGCATTCTAATTCAAAAACCTCAGTACCCTACATAAATAATTCATTGACTTCACCTGTTTGGTTCGTCTGAAATGTTTTAGAAAAGTTCTCGCCAGCTCCATAAACGTTTCCTGCTTCAATAGTCACTTCATAATTCCTGTAAGGTTTCAGATCATTCAATGTGTATTGGTTGTTGTTTCGTGTGACATTGCCTTTCTTTGTGTCATTTAAGAAGACCAGGAAATAAGTTACAGCACTGTGTCCTTCAATTTGAGGCACTGACCAAGAAACACGAGCTGATCTTGCAGTTATTGTGTCAACGACAACATTTTGCACTGGATCAGGCAGTAGAACTAAAGAATAAAATTAACAAAAATATAATAAAAAGAAAATACTGGCAACAATAGCTGTTAATAAAGTTGTGGTAAAATAAATTCCTTTCTAAAATAAATTCTATTTAACTCTTACCATGACCACATAATTGAACTCGAAGACAAAACTCTTTTTTCTCTTTTGGGGTAATCCTTAAATATCTTGCATGAGCTATATCAAGCTTTGTAGTAGAAGCTTGATAGGCATTATGGTTTGCTGTAACCTGACAGAAAGAAAAACAAACAAACAAACAAACGATTGTATAAAAATGATTTTCTAATTTTTATTGTTCAAATCAAAAACAAATTTATTTTTTTTTTACAAAAAAAGTTTTTGGATAAAAATATAATTGAAGGATCAATATGATACTAAAAATAACGACGACAACAATATCATCACCATCACCACTATCGTCACTACCACTACCATCACCACAGGTGCCATCATCATCACCACCACCATCACTACCTCTGCGCCATCACCACAACCACCATCATCACTACCACAACAACTACCATCACTACCATCACCACAACCACCATCACCACCACCACCATCACCACCACCATCCCTACATGTACCACTACTATCACCAACACCACCACAACCACCACCACAACCACCACCATCATCACCACCATCATCACTACCACAATCACCATCACCATCATCATCATCACCACCATCACTACCACCACCACCATCACCACCACCATCACTACTACCACCATCATCATCACCACCATCACTACCACCATCACCATCACCACCATCATCACCACCACAACCACCACCATCATCATCACCACCATCATCACCACCACCATCGCTACCACTGTTATCATCATCACACTACCATCATCACCACCACCATCACTATCACCACCACCACCACCATCACTATCACCACCACCACCACCATCAACACCACTATCACAACCACTATCATCACCACCACCATCTGTACTTGTACCATCACCAATACCACCACCACCACCACAATCACCATGACAACCACCATTACCACTACCATCATCACCACTACCATCCCTACCTGTACCACTACCATCACCAAGCACCACCACTATAACCACCAACAGCAACAACCAAATGACGTGAAACACAGTTATTCATACCGTCTTCGCCGTACTTGAAGCCAGAACAGGCAAAGTGCGACTGTATTGTAAAGAATACGATTCCAGCCATTTTGTTTGTGCTTTGTCTCCAAATGTTGCAATGTATGTTATGTAATATTCTCTTTGAAGATCAATCTGAAGATAGTTTGATCCAGAGCTTGTCGCACACCAGCCATCGTTGTATACTCTGGCTTTATAGCCGTTTCCATCACTACTGGCAGAGAAAATTGGCTTTGGAAATTTTACAGTGTCCTGTAGTAATGGTTCAGTGCAAATTAAACCTAGAGTTAAAAAATAAATTAGTAAAGGATTGTGTTGTATAATATCGTCTGTCTGTCTGTCTGTCTGTCTGTCTGTCTGTCTGTCTGTCTGTCTGTCTGTCTGTCTGTCTGTCTGTCTGTGTGTGTGTCTCTGTCTGTCTGTCTGTCTGTCTGTCTGTCTGTCTCTCTGTCTGTCTGTCTGTCTGTCTGTCTGTCTGTCTGTCTGTCTGTCTGTCTGTCTGTCTGTCTGTCTGTCTGTCTGTGTGTGTGTGTGTCTGTCTGTCTGTATGTTTCTGTGTGCGTATCTGTCTGCCTATCCTGAAAATCCTTGTAGAAATCCTGGTGTCAATCCTCGGTCTCTTCCCTGAACCCATTCTAACATAAAGCTATTTTAGTAATACATACATTGTGCAGTCGAGATCTTGGAGTTGTTGCCTAAGGTAGAAGGAACAAGCTGAGCACAACAAGTTGTACTAGTTGGTTGAGTGCCATAGCAATACAGGTCTCCTGACGCAAGCATTTTTCCAGCTTGTATTGTTGCTTCCTTATTACCACTGCCGCTCTTGGTGTTAATGAATCCCAAATGATGACACAGTGCAACCTCCTTTTCTTCACTCCAAGTTTTATCGTCGGCTGCTATCCAGGTTGTGCCATCAAAGACTTCAATGTAGCCTTGGTTTGGAGCTTGATGCAGCCGAATCTTTGAGACTATAAAAATTATAAGACATCTGTATATCATTTATGTCAAATTCCCTGTTCATTATAGTTAAATTTCGTGTTCACTATCGTCAGATTCCGTGCTCATTATCGTGAAATCCCGTGCTCATTATCGTGAAATTCCGTGCTCATTATCGTGAAATTCCGTGTTCATTATAGTGAAATTCCGTGCTCATTATCGTCAAAGTCCGTGTTCATTATCGTCAAATTCCGTGATCATTATCGTCAAATTCCGTGTTCATTATCGTCAAATTCCGTGCTCATTATCGGCAAGTTCCGTGCTCATTATTCTCATTATTGTCAAATTTCGTCTCATCACAGTCAAATTCCACGCTCACTATATAGTCCAATTTCGTAATGGTCAAATTGCGTGCTCAGAATCGTCAAATTCCGTGCTGATTATAGTGAAATTTTGTGCCCACTATAATCAATTTTCGTGCTCATTCAGTTCTAAAGTTCCATGCTACAAAATATTATTAATCAAAACATTGTTTTATAATGACCAATATTAATTATACAACTTGCCTGTGTTAATAGCAGTGCCTGGTGTATCAACGCAGTTGTATTCCATATAAAGTTGCCTTGATGTCTTTGGACATTGATTCAGTTTAAACAAATTACTGTCGGCAGTCATGCTACACGAGACCTTCCCATCACAATGAGCTTTGACAAAACATAAAGCAAACGAGCTACACTTGGTGTCCTTGTTGTAGACAAATATCTTTCCGTCACTGAATTCTCCAAATTCTGCTTTCACAACCTCCATCTTTTGTGAGGTAGCACAGTTGACATCAGTCATTGTAGAATCTTTATTTGTCACCGATCCTAAATATTGTAAAAAAACCCAAAATAAATAAATAAGTAAGTAAGTAAGTAAGTAAGTAAGTAAGTAAGTAAGTAAGTAAGTAAGTAAGTAAGTAAGTAAGTAAGTAAGTAAGTAAGTAAGTAAGTAAGTAAGTAGGTAAGTAAGTAAGTAAGTAAGTAAGTCAGTCAGTAAGTAAGTAAGTAAGTAAGTAAGTAAGTAAGTAAGTAAGTAAGTAAGTAAGTAAGTAAGTAAGTAAGTAAGTAAGTAAGTAAGTAAGTAAGTAAGTAAGTAAGTAAGTAAGTAAGTAGGTAGGTAGGTAAGTAAGTAAGTAAGTAAGTAAGTAAGTAAGTAAGTCAGTCAGTCAGTCAGTCAGTCAGTAAGTAAGTAAGTAAGTAAGTAAGTAAGTAAGTAAGTAAGTAAGTAAGTAAGTAAGTAAGTAAGTAAGTAAGTAAGTGGGTAAGTAAGTAAGTGAGTGAGTAAGTAAGTAAGTAAGTAAGTAAGTAAGTCAGTAAGTAAGTAAGTAAGTAGGTAAGTAAGTAAGTAAGTAAGTAAGTAAGTAAGTAAGTAAGTAAGTAAGTAAGTAAGTAAGTAAATAAGTAAGTAAGTAAGTAAGTAAGTAAGTAAGTAAGTAAGTGAGTGAGTAAGTAAGTAAGTAAGTAAGTAAGTAAGTAAGTAGGTAGGTAGGTAAGTAAGTAAGTAAGTAAGTAAGTAAGTAAGTAAGTAAGTAAGTAAGTAAGTAAGTAAGTAAGTAAGTAAGTAAGTAAGTAAGTAAATAAATAAATAAATAAATAAATAAATAAATAAATATATATTAATATATATCTGATATGTGTATTAAAATTTCAAGCACGTAATTTAATTGTTAAATATGAGTCACCTTTACATTAAAAAGAACAAGACGCCTACTCAGGCGTTCACTTGGGCTACTGATTTCTGAAAGCTTCGCGTAGCCTGTGCGTACTCTAGCAAGACTACATGGCAATGGCAAAGAATCTATGGTATAATATATGAACTGCAGCGGTGCAGGAAGCGCCGAAGGTTTGCTAATGTAATATAAATGTAAAGAAGGCCGTTTTTCTGAAAATTAAACAACGGATCTAATATATTTAGTAGAACAAACCTATAGTGTCGGATTAGGCAGAATCAAGCGATCATTTTGGTACAGTATAGAATTTATTTAAATTCGAAAAAATCCTGGATCCGCCCCTGCCTCCACATACTCACTGCGATTTTGCATTAGCCCAAGTGAACGCCTAACCAGGCGTCTTGTTTTTATTTTTATTTTTTCGCCACACAAAATTGCATTATTGCATCACCCGTCAGGCCGGTGTTTTCGAGTTATTTTGCCTTTGATCGAGTTGGGTTGAGGTGTTTCCGACGGCATTGGTGAATTCATGAGTAGTTGATCAGTAATGTTGCTGACAAGGTTTGTCCATGAAGACAGAATAGACGAATTTATTACAGACGCGAAAAAATGCCGTGTTGACATCAGTACCTAGCTTAGGAAGTTTGACTTGAGGACTAGAGACACAAGAAAGGGCCACAGTATATCAAAGAACATATACGTACTGTTTACCTACCACGCCAGCGATCGCGATAGACCTGCCCTAGTACGTAAAAGATGACGAGCTATTTCAAAACAGGTTGGCCCGCCCTGGCCTTGCTGGCCTACAAAATGCAAGTATAATAATAAGCACCGAATAGAGCAAATACCGGTAAGATATCAATTGTGAACTGTTCAGTGCATGTCTAGATATCGCGTAGGTGTCGCGTGTCGTATTATATTTGGAAACGTGTGTTTCAAAACAAGTTTAAATATTTTCTGTTTGACGTACGTTAGTCAAAATTTTCGTTTGTGAACATTCGGGGGGGGTACGGAAATTTTTCCAGGGGGGTATGATTAGTTATTAATACCCACACTTGATTTTTTTCGGGATTTTGGATAAAAGTTCATAAAAAGAGCTCGAGGTTCTTGCGCCCCAAGACCCTGGCTATCTATTACTCTATTAAAGTCTAAACACATTGGTCACAGACAAAAGTCAAAACACAATCTAATTCTCCGATAGAAAACGCAATTCGCAATACACGAAACACGATTGCCTGTTTAATATTTCCATACAGCGTTGAGCGTTCACATGTCGAGTCTCCTTAGGGTATTAAATATCAACACAGCATGTTTACCTGTCAAGCCGTGGCTTGCAAGTTCACTTCATCAACGTCCTTTGTGCTTCCATTCACAGCATTTGAGTAATTCAATGACATTTCATATAGCATTGTATTCAAGTTTATATTCGTGTTTAGTTTTGTAAGTTCGGGAATCATACATTCGAAATCGCTCGTCATGTTATAGTGTAGATCTGGTATAGACTTTACCGCAATCGGTAGGTACTTCATGTATGCCTATTATAAGGTCCTGACATATCATATCCTCAGAGGTGCTTTAGACTGCTTTTAAAGTGAATTACACTGCTTTAGACTGCTTTAGACTGCTTTAGAGTGCTTTAGAGTGCTTTAGAGTGCTTTAGAGTCCTTTAGACTGCTTTAGACTGCTTTAGACTGCTTTAGAGTGAATTAGACTGCTTTAGACTGCTTTAGACTGCTTTAGACTGCTTTAGACTGCTTTAGACTGCTTTAGACTGCTTTAGACTGCTTTAGACTGCTTTAGACTGCTTTAGACTGCTTTAGACTGCTTTAGACTGCTTTAGACTGCTTTAGAATGCTTTAGACTGCTTTAGACTGCTTTAGACTGCTTTAGAGTGCTTTAGAGGGCTTTAGACTGCTTTAGACTGCTTTAGACTGCTTTAGACTGCTTTAGAGTGCTTTAGAGTGCTTTAGACTGCTTTAGAGTGCCTTAGACTGCTTTAGAGTGAATTAGACTGCTTTAGACTGCTTTAGACTGCTTTAGACTGCTTTAGACTGCTTTAGACTGCTTTAGACTGCTTTACAGTGCTTTAGACTGCTTTAGAATGCTTTAGACTGCTTTAGACTGCTTTAGAGTGCTTTAGAGTGCTTTAGAGTGCTTTAGACTGCTTTAGACTGCTTTAGACTGCTTTAGACTGCTTTAGACTGCTTTAGACTGCTTTAGAGTGCTTTAGAGTGCTTTAGACTGCTTTAGAGTGCTTTAGACTGCTTTAGAGTGAATTAGACTGCTTTAGACTGCTTTAGACTGCTTTAGAGTGCTTTAGACTGCTTTAGAGTGCTTTAGACTGCTTTAGAGTGCTTTAGACTGCTTTAGACTGCTTTAGACTGCTTTAGAGTGAATTAGACTGCTTTAGAGTGCTTTAGACTGCTTTAGACTGCTTTAGACTGCTTTAGACTGCTTTAGACTGCTTTAGACTGCTTTAGACTGCTTTAGACTGCTTTAGACTGCTTTAGACTGCTTTAGAGTGCTTTAGACTGCTTTAGAGTGCTTTAGAGTGCTTTAGAGTGCTTTAGACTGCTTTAGAGTGCTTTAGACTGCTTTAGAGTGAATTAGACTGCTTTAGACTGCTTTAGACTGCTTTAGACTGCTTTAGACTGCTTTAGACTGCTTTAGACTGCTTTAGACTGCTTTAGACTGCTTTAGAGTGCTTTAGAGTGCTTTAGACTGCTTTAGACTGCTTTAGACTGCTTTAGAGTGAATTAGACTGCTTTAGACTGCTTTAGACTGCTTTAGACTGCTTTAGAGTGAATTAGACTGCTTTAGAGTGCTTTAGACTGCTTTAGACTGCTTTAGACTGCTTTAGACTGCTTTAGACTGCTTTAGAGTGCTTTAGACTGCTTTAGAGTGCTTTAGAGTGCTTTAGAGTGCTTTAGACTGCTTTAGAGTGCTTTAGACTGCTTTAGAGTGAATTAGACTGCTTTAGACTGCTTTAGCCTGCTTTAGACTGCTTTAGACTGCTTTAGACTGCTTTAGACTGCTTTAGACTGCTTTAGACTGCTTTAGACTGCTTTAGACTGCTTTAGACTGCTTTAGACTGCTTTAGACTGCTTTAGAGTGCTTTAGAGTGCTTTAGAGTGCTTTAGACTGCTTTAGACTGCTTTAGACTGCTTTAGACTGCTTTAGAGTGAATTAGACTGCTTTAGACTGCTTTAGACTGCTTTAGACTGCTTTAGACTGCTTTAGACTGCTTTAGACTGATTTAGAGTGCTTTAGAGTGCTTTAGAGTGCTTTAGACTGCTTTAGAGTGCTTTAGACTGCTTTAGACTGCTTTAGAGTGCTTTAGAGTGCTTTAGACTGCTTTAGACTGCTTTAGAGTGCTTTAGACTGCTTTAGAGTGAATTAGACTGCTTTAGACTGCTTTAGACTGCTTTAGACTGCTTTAGAGTGCTTTAGACTGCTTTAGACTGCTTTAGACTGCTTTAGACTGCTTTAGAGTGAATTAGAGTGCTTTAGAGTGCTTTAGAGTGCTTTAGACTGCTTTAGAGTGAATTAGACTGCTTTAGACTGCTTTAGACTGCTTTAGACTGCTTTAGAGTGCTTTAGACTGCTTTAGAGTGCTTTAGACTGCTTTAGACTGCTTTAGACTGCTTTAGAGTGAATTAGACTGCTTTAGAGTGCTTTAGAGTGCTTTAGAGTGCTTTAGACTGCTTTAGACTGCTTTAGACTGCTTTAGACTGCTTTAGAGTGCTTTAGACTGCTTTAGACTGCTTTAGACTGCTTTAGACTGCTTTAGACTGCTTTAGAGTGCTTTAGAGTGCTTTAGACTGCTTTAGACTGCTTTAGACTGCTTTATAGTGCTTTAGACTGCTTTAGAGTGCTTTAGAGTGAATTAGACTGCTTTAGACTGCTTTAGAGTGCTGTAACATGTTATTAAATTTGTGGATACTTTTTAACAAAATTATATCGCGGCATCATTTTGGGCTATAAAAATAGTCGTTAAAAATTCTCCCGCATAACAATCTTTTTCGCTAATTCTTTGGGTAAATTCGAGAAATTTTTTAATAATTTTAGGCTGCTTCTTGATTTTAGCCTGAAATATCAGATGTCCTTTAAGCTGAGAGAAAAGAATGGCTGACGAAATTTCAGGATAACTTATTTGTTCAAGTAATAAAACAAAATGTTTGCGGTTATACACCATGTTTATTAACGATAAGAATTCGTTGAGCTTTCGTGCCGTAAATGCGGGACTACGTCGTGGTAATTTAGTTGACGTGTTCTAACAAATATAACTGATCAACTTCAGTCACGCTCGGATGAAGTTTGTTACTTGAACATATATATACATCGCCATGCCAAGCTTCAAAATCTTATTATTTGTTCATTTGTACTTTACTTCCGGAACACATGATAATAAAACCTTATCTGTGAGTGAACGTTTTCGCTATATACTTATCAGAATTATTATTTATTTATAGTAGATTTCATTTACGCGATTAACCAATGATGTATTTCGTAATTTCTATAGTCTACTCTTTCTGTTCTATTAATTATCTCTGTCTATACGTAATTATGTTGATCAAATATATACATGTAATATCAAAAAATTAGAAAATTTACATAAATTGTAACAAGTATAAACACTATTAAGAATATCTACAATATCTATAATGTATTTTTGCATGTCGGTTTTAGACAAGACTGCTATATAACAAACATTTTAACCGTAATGGCAGTTGCATGCAAGCAAGACACTTCCTGACTGTTGGTAATCGTATGTTTGTAAAACGGCTTTTTTCTGTAGTCGGCTGTTCCCTAAAACTGTTTTCAGTTATATATATATACTTAAAATAAAATATCTCAAAACAGATTTTCAGAGTCAATTAGCTACCTGTATAAGAGTTTATAACCATTAACGTTTTAATAAAACCGATGGTTTATTTAGTTGTTCAGCAATAATGCTTCGTTTATCTCTTGAACTTCTTTAATATGTATGATTTTCCCGCTCACTTGGGCTGGCGATTTCTTTCGTATTGGTTGGTATTTACTGGTATGGCATTGTTTATTTTCGTAATCTGCAATAAAATTATAAAGCTTTGTAGTTTCATTTATGGATGGAGATAAAGATGATGTTGATAGCAAAGATAAAATATGCACTAAAATAAACGTCTCAATATGTGCCCAATTTCCTTGCAAAGGTGTTTGTGCCATTTCTTTTTCCAAATATTCGGAACCTTTTACTCGCTTGTATGGCGATGGATTCTCCCTTTTCCTCTTTCGAGTTCCTTGCATCGTCGTATGATTTGCTGTACTTGCAGATTGTGGACATCCATTGTGGCAGTTGTAGCACTTACACGCGCTTGTGCATTTCAAATTACTACCTAGTCTACCTACCATAACATCTTTAGGATTATGCAAAAACATTGCCAACAATATTTTCATCAGAGAACCACTTTAAGTGTGAAATAGTAAAAAGTTCGAATCGCAGTTACGCCCACAAACGTTCAACTTAACAAACGTCGACAATTGTTGAAAGTGTTAAACTGACAACTAATAAACAAATCTAACGATTAGCTGCTTAAGCGCTCTCAAGGCTCTCAACGGTGCTCTTGTAGTGAAAACTATACTGACAGATTTTTAAGATGTATGTTGTCAATGGTATCACCATAAACATTTTGTCATCACAAACGTGATGAGTACCATTTCTCCGAAGAACTTTAAAAAACCCAACAAAATATCTTGTTCCATTCATCAATATTTTTGCGAATTTGCGACCTCGCGACATAAACGAGCGGGAAACTAATGTCATTGTGTAATTCGACTGAGACTGGCTACAATTTTTTACATATTCTGAGGTGATCCCATTGTAATTTCCATAGCCTTTTTTCAAAACAGAAACGAATAGTCATGTTTTCTTCAGTCTAAAGCACTCAATTCACTCTAAAGCAGTCAAAAGCAGTCTAAAGCAGCCTAAAGCACTCTAAAGCAGTCTAATTCAGTGTAAAGCAGTCTAAAGCAGTCTAAAGCAGTCTAATTCAGTCTAAAGCAGTCTAAAGCACGCTAAAGCAGTCTAAAGCAGTCTAAAGCAGTCTAATTCACTCTAAAGCAGTCTAAAGTACTCTAAAGCAGTCTAAAGCACTCTAAAGCAGTCTAATTCACTCTAAAGCAGTCTAAAGCACGCTAAAGCAGTCTAAAGCACGCTAAAGCAGTCTAAAGCAGTCTAAAGCAGTCTAAAGCACTCTAAAGCAGTCTAAAGCAGTCTAAAGCACGCTAAAGCAGTCTAAAGCACTCTAAAGCACTCTAAAGCACTCTAAAGCAGTCTAAAGCACTCTAAAGCAGTCTAAAGCACTCTAAAGCAGTCTAATTCACTCTAAAGCAGTCTAATTCACTCTAAAGCAGTCTAATTCACTCTAAAGCACTCTAAAGCAGTCTAAAGCAGTCTAAAGCACTCTAAAGCAGTCTAAAGCACTCTAAAGCACTCTAAAGCAGTCTAATTCATTCTAAATCACTCTAAAGCAGTCTAAAGCAGTCTAAAGCAGTCTAAAGCAGTCTAATTCACTCTAAAGCAGTCTAAAGCAGTCTAAAGCAGTCTAAAGCAGTCTAATTCACTCTAAAGCAGTCTAAAGCACTCTAAAGCACTCTGAAGCACTCTAAAGCAGTCAAAAGCACTCTAAAGCAGTCTAATTCACTCTAAAGCAGTCTAAAGCACGCTAAAGCAGTCTAAAGCACGCTAAAGCAGTCTACAGCACTCTAAATCACTCTAAAGCAGTCTAATTCATTCTAAATCACTCTAAAGCAGTCTAAAGCAGTCTAAAGCAGTCTAAAGCAGTCTAATTCATTCTAAATCACTCTAAAGCAGTCTAAAGCAGTCTAAAGCAGTCTAAAGCAGTCTAATTCACTCTAAAGCAGTCTAAAGCAGTCTAAAGCAGTCTAATTCACTCTAAAGCAGTCTAAAGCACTCTAAAGCACTCTGAAGCACTCTAAAGCAGTCAAAAGCACTCTAAAGCAGTCTAATTCACTCTAAAGCAGTCTAAAGCACGCTAAAGCAGTCTAAAGCACGCTAAAGCAGTCTAAAGCAGTCTAAAGCACTCTAAAGCAGTCTAAAGCAGTCTAAAGCACTCTAAAGCAGTCTAATTCACTCTAAAGCAGTCTAATTCACTCTAAAGCAGTCTAATTCACTCTAAAGCAGTCTAATTCATTCTAAATCACTCTAAAGCAGTCTAAAGCAGTCTAAAGCAGTCTAAAGCAGTCTAAAGCAGTCTAATTCACTCTAAAGCAGTCTAATTCACTCTAAAGCAGTCTAATTCACTCTAAAGCAGTCTAAAGCAGTCTAAAGCAGTCTAAAGCACTCTAAAGCAGTCTAATTCACTCTAAAGCAGTCTAATTCACTCTAAAGCACTCTAAAGCAGTCTAAAGCACTCTAAAGCACTCTAAAGCACTCTAAAGCACTCTAAAGCAGTCTAATTCATTCTAAATCACTCTAAAGCAGTCTAAAGCAGTCTAAAGCAGTCTAAAGCAGTCTAAAGCAGTCTAAAGCAGTCTAAAGCAGTCTAATTCATTCTAAATCAATCTAAAGCAGTCTAAAGCAGTCTAAAGCAGTCTAATTCACTTTAAAGCAGTCTAAAGCAGTCTAAAGCAGTCTAAAGCAGTCTAAAGCAGTCTAATTCACTCTAAAGCAGTCTAATTCACTCTAAAGCACTCTAAAGCACTCTAAAGCACTCTAAAGCACTCTAAAGCACTCTAAAGCACGCTAAAGCACTCTAAAGCACTCTAAAGCAGTCTAAAGCACTCTAAAGCACTCTAAAGCAGTCTAATTCACTCTAAAGCAGTCTAATTCACTCTAAAGCAGTCTAATTCACTCTAAAGCAGTCTAATTCACTCTAAAGCACTCTAAAGCAGTCTAAAGCACTCTAAAGCACTCTAAAGCAGTCTAATTCATTCTAAATCACTCTAAAGCAGTCTAAAGCACTCTAAAGCAGTCTAAAGCAGTCTAAAGCAGTCTAAAGCAGTCTAAAGCAGTCTAAAGCAGTCTAAAGCAGTCTAAAGCAGTCTAAAGCAGTCTAAAGCAGTCTAATGGACCTTTTACCTTTTAGGAAAAACCCGCAATGCATTCGGGTAGTTGGGTATCACTTCACTTCCAGGTGAAATGGCTGCCGCGAGGCGAGCACTTTTACTTGGAAGAATAATTGATTAGTTTTAACCGCTTTTAGCTTTCGAGAGTAAACTTTACTTATTGCAGCATAACTAGGGGGGTATTTACTACATTCTGTGAAAAAGGTAATGAAGTTACTGCAGTCGTTGTCGAGAAAGTCAATTCAGAGTGATCGACTGAGCGAACACGATTCGAACAAAAACATTTATGAAGAAAGGTCTGTGCAAGCGTTTGCAGGTGAGTAAGCTTATCAAGTGGCGATCAATAAAATATTTTGCTATGTGGATATTTGTTTGTAGTTTATCTGTACAGATCGTGTCGTTTTTGCAATTGTGCAGGTCTCTTTAATGCCTTTTTTCGCTTATTGAGACTGACAAAGTTTGGCCATGCTTTCGATCAGACGTTCGATAAACAATACCCCTACTAACAATGTTTTGGTTCTGTTTTGGACCGAAAACTAAGCTTGTCCAGTGAGCAAAAATTCAGGTTTTTACAAGAGCTGCAACTCAAAAGTGCTTTCGCGAGTTTTGCAGCCGTTGTTTTGCTTATTTTCTTTGTGTCTTGATTCGTCTCCTCCCAAGTAATTTAGTAAGTTCTAAAATATTATGCACTTGTCAAAGTTTAGCCCCAGGGTAGGGGGAACGATCAAACCCAGGGGGATTTGACATTTTTTGAAAATTTACTTCAAATTCCTTACCCAGGGGGCAAACATTTGTGTCAAATAAAGAAAAAAACTTTTCTGTGGTTCCACCATTGTATCAATATAAATGCACATATCAATGTTAAGCCCCAGGGTGGGGGCAACCCACAGGGATATTGACTTTGTGGGGAAAAATTGTCAAATTCCCCTGTGGTAGAATAGCCTTGTTGGTCAAAATACCCCTCCCTGGGAAATATGAAGTGCTAAAATATAATATTAAGATAATTTTATGTGTCAAAAATCCAGTCCCTCGAGAAAGTCAAGAAAGTCAAATTTCCCTGTCTTGGGAAGTCCCACCCTGGGGCTTAACATTGATAGGTGCATAACAATTCATTCAAGGAGAAACAACATTAACAGCATAATAAAGCAGTCAGTACAAAATCTACCGGTATGTATGTGGCAATGTTCAGGGAGCTGGATGTTTTTAATATTACAAATACATGATAAACTAGAAAAACCAAACTAATTGCTCTTAAGCCCATTTCAAACTTTGCACTACTGAAGAGGGCAGTTTCCAGTCCATCTCTTCTGAAACCTTCTTAAAAATTAAATACAGTATCGGTCAAAAAACTAACAAAGAATATTAAACTAATATTGTCAAAGAAACTGAGCACAATATCAATCTGAGTGATAATAGAACACAAAAATACAATAAAAACAGCTCATATTTACCTATAAGATTTATACACCACATTTCAATACTTGGTGGTCACCAGACTCCCACACAAAATTATCAAATATCCCCTCCCTCAGGATGGTTGTTTTTGTCAAATTCCTAACCCACGGGGACATGGAGGTTGTTAAGTCCCATTGGGTTGCCCATCCCCCCTCCCCTGGGGCTTAACATTGACAGGTGCATTAGTTTTAATATGTCGTAAAATAATTTAAATTCAACATTGTTTACTTACTAAATATTAAAAAAAAAGTGTGGAAAAGTTTCTCTGTACATGTTGTGTATACATTGAACTTTCTCAAATAGTTTTAGTTACTTAGATATTATTAGTAAGTAAAAACTCAAGGTATAAATATAAACTTTATTTGTGTTTGTGCAGTGTTCTAGAACTATAAATACAACCTAGTTAATACAGTAGCTTATTACAGTAATATAATATTTTAACCTAAAATAACATTTGTAGTGTTTGGCTTAACTTGTTAAACATGTTGATAGTTGAATAGTTTGTAAATGAAATAATTATAAATGTTTGTACTGTATATACATATTAGGAATATATTTATAATATTAAAATAGTTAAATTAGTTAGAATATAATGTATTAATATGAAGGATGAACCTTGCACTTCGAAGGAGGCAACAAACTGTGCCAAGGTGAGACAAAGCGATGGACAAGAGACTTGAAATTCTTCCACCTTTATTTACCTATATGAGCTGTTGCAAAAGCATCTGCAAACTGAATTAGCCAGTGACAACTCTACTGGTGTTGTCAAAACAGAATCAAATAACTGAATAAATTGTCTGTGCTAACTATGTGTAAGGCTGGTATTAAAAGAGGATGCTGTAAGCATGTTCTAGCATTGCTATTCCTAGCCTAGTTTATCATTTATTTGTTTGTTAATATTAAAAATGTCCAGCTACCTGAAGTATATTTTGTACTGACTGCTTTTATTATTATGCTGTCAATGTTGTTTCCCCTTGAATAAATTGTTATGCACTGATCAATGTTAAGGCCCAGGGGGGGGGGGGAAGCAGGCAACCCATGGGATATTGACTGATCGACACCCCGAGACAGGGGAAATTTGACTTTCTCAAGGGATGGGATTTTTGACACATAAAATTATCTTAATATTATATTTTAGCACTTCATATTTCCCAGGGAGGGGTATTTTGACCAACAAGGCTATTCTACCACAGGGGAATTTGACAATTTTTCCCCACAAAGTCAATATCCCTGTGGGTTGCCCCCACCCTGGGGCTTAACATTGATATGTGCATTTATATTGATACAATGGTGGAACCACAGAAAAGTTTTTTTCTTTATTTGACACAAATGTTTGCCCCCTGGGTAAGGAATTTGAAGTAAATTTTCAAAAAATGTCAAATCCCCCTGGGTTTGATCGTTCCCCCTACCCTGGGGCTAAACTTTGACAAGTGCATAATATTTTAGAACTTACTAAATTACTTGGGAGGAGACGAATCAAGACACAAAGAAAATAAGCAAAACAACGGCTGCAAAACTCGCGAAAGCACTTTTGAGTTGCAGCTATTGTAAAAACCTGAATTTTTGCTCACTGGACAAGCTTTAGTTTTCGGTCCAAAACAGAACCAAAACATTGTTAGTAGGGGTATTGTTTATCGAACGTCTGATCGAAAGCATGGCCAAACTTTGTCAGTCTCAATAAGCGAAAAAAGGCATTAAAGAGACCTGCACAATTGCAAAAACGACACGATCTGTACAGATAAACTACAAACAAATATCCACATAGCAAAATATTTTATTGATCGCCACTTGATAAGCTTACTCACCTGCAAATGCTTGCACAGACCTTTCTTCATAAATGTTTTTGTTCGAATCGTGTTCGCTCAGTCGATCACTCCGAATTGACTTTCTCGACAACGACTGCAGTAACTTCATTACCTTTTTCACAGAATGTAGTAAATACCCCCCTAGTTATGCTGCAATAAGTAAAGTTTACTCTCGAAAGATAAAAGCGGTTAAAACTAATCAATTATTCTTCCAAGTAAAAGTGCTCGCCTCGCGGCAGCCATTTCACCTGGAAGTGAAGTGATACCCAACTACCACAATGCATTGCGGGTTTTTCCTAAAAGGTAAAAGGTCCATTCACTCTAAAGCAGTCTAAAGCAGTCTAATTCACTCTAAAGCAGTCTAAAGCACTCTAAAGCAGTCTAAAGCACTCTAAAGCAGTCTAAAGCAGTCTAAAGCAGTCTAAAGCAGTCTAAAGCAGTCTAAAGCAGTCTAAAGCAGTCTAAAGCAGTCTAAAGCAGTCTAATTCACTCTAAAGCAGTCTAAAGCAGTCTAATTCACTCTAAAGCAGTCTAATTAACTCTAAAGCAGTCTAAAGCACTTTAAAGCACTTTAAAGCACTCTAAAGCAGTGTAAAGCACTCTTAAGAAGTCTAAAGCACGTCTCAGGACATAATAATATGTCAGGACCTTATAATAGGCATACATGAAGTAGCAACCCCGCAATCGGCGTGCGGCTGTAAGCGTATGTAATATCAAGATACTTGCTAGCGACATTATACTGACCAACAAGTAAACACTGAGCAACAGTGGAATGTCTTTCAAATATTCAAAAACATCGATAAAATGACAATAAAAGCTTCGTTCAAAAGAGACAACCACTGATGTGGAGACAACTCGGCCAAACATCGGTTTCGCAATTCTCTGACTTCCGTCACTCCTTCAGTTTAAAGTTTCCAATTATTTTTAATACACCTTGATTCGCTGACAGTCCGACTACTCTGACATCTTTGTTTGAGACGACTGCTGTGTAGTGTGCCAAGAAATGTCGTGGAAATATTCATAAACATCGATAAAATGGCAAGAAAAGCTTCGTTCAAGAGTCAACTCGCCATGAAAGTGAAATCTCGGTTTCGCATAGCCTGCTGGGGCAATATCGCAACCCCCCAAAAAAATCGCGAAGACTCGGCTACCACAGGTAGCCCGAGTAATAAAAGATAAAAATATTAAATATCAAAGTATAATTATTCAGAATTAAATTTAAAAAAATCAGTGCTAAATTAATCTTACCAAACGTAAATTTTTGTATATCCGTGTTGCATGTTGTGGTTCGGTTTAGATAAGTTCCTTCTGAAGGTGTTGTTGATCCATGAGGAGTAGCACAATATGTTCCATTATACATGCTTAAAGAACCTGACATTGTCTGGTTTAAACGAAATCGTTCTTCCCTAACGAATGTTTTAGTTCCTGCCACCAACGCCACATACACGAAGAATCTGTCCTTATACTTTTTTGGATTTCTTGTTAGTAAAGTTCCATCCTTAGCAATGTTCTGTACATATTCATTATCAATAAAATGGAACTGAGAATCAGGATGTAAACAACTATCATGAAATTCCACATTATATATCGTTCCCCAACTTCCTCGAGAAAAACGACTGTTGGGCCTTACACAAAGTTTAGACTCCGAATGTTTTATGAAAAATCCTTGAAAGCCTGCAATGAAAAAATTATATATATATATATATATATATATATATATATATATATATATATATATATATATATACTGTACATATTGTAGCTAGTTTTAATTAAGTCTTTATTGATGATTTATGTAATAGATACAGCATGAGCAGCCGATCTGTATCTGATTTACAAGGCTCGCCTTGTAAATCAGATACAGCTCGGCTGCGAATGCTGTATCTTTCTTAAAATACAAATGCATCTAAGTAATCAAGTTCACCAACTATTTTAGCGATATACTCTATTTTAGCCGAGAAAATCGAAGCTAAAGTTTATGTAAATCAGGACGATTCTGTATCCGATTTACAACCTCTGCTACGGTATTGATTTCTTTTGTGTTTTCCTCATGAATTATTAATGAGTTTTTTAAATATATATATATATATATATATATATATATATATATATATATACATATAATTACATATATAATTACATATGTATATATATATATACATATGTGATTATATATGTAATTATATGTATATATATATATATATTTAAAAAACTCATTAATAATTCATGAGGAAAACACAAAAGAAATCAATACCGTAGCAGAGGTTGTAAATCGGATACAGAATCGTCCTGATTTACATAAACTTTAGCTTCGATTTTCTCGGCTCAGATAGAGTATATCGCTAAAATAGTTGGTGAACTTGATTACTTAGATGCATTTGTATTTTAAGAAAGATACAGCATTCGCAGCCGATCTGTATCTGATTTACAAGGCGAGCCGAAGGCGAGCCCCTTCGGCTCGCCTTGTAAATCAGATACAGATCGGCTGCGAATGCTATATCTATTACTTCTAAAACTCATTAATAATTCATGAGGAAAATTCAAAAGAAATTAAGGTTTAATCAATGTCTGTTTACCCCGGTACAGAACTGATATCAGTGTCTGTAAATGTGATACAGAACTGTTTAATAAAACATCAGTTCTGTATCACATTTACAGACACTGACCATATCAGTTCTGTAGCAAGTGTACAGACACTTCGCATTCAACTATCTTGAGTGAGGTACGCTGGTAGCGTCCTCATACAAGATGAAGATGCAAACATTTGTTGCCTTAATAACAAATGATGACCAGTAAGGCCATTTATGCACGTCATTTAGAATAGCAAATGTGGGACTAATATGAAGTTAAAGCGCATGCTCGTATCACTAATTTAATAATCGTAGCCTATTAAACCTTACCTCGAAGGTTTATCAGCTGCTAACATGATTTATTTTTGTTTAGTTACCTTAATATGCGTTTTAGAAGTCATTTACAGAATTCGTGTCCGTTCTGTATCGGGATACAGGCACTCGGCTTCGCCTCGTGTCTGTATACCCCAATACAGAACGGCCACTCATTCTGTAAATAGTACATATATATATATATATATATATATATATATATCCCGATACAGAACGGACACTCATTCTGTAAATGACTTCTAAAACGCCTATTAAGGTAACTAAACAAAAATAAATCATGTTAGCGGCTGATAAACCTTCGAGGTAAGGTACAAGTATTAAAACGTACAAGTATTATCTTAATAAATATACTGAGACAATATTTGTGAAGCTATATAATATAGTCAGCTCATGGGAGATAGCCGAGGGTTGGACTTCACACTTCCTTTGAAGGATGTATTGTTAATTTTTTTTCGTACTCTACGTTTTTCTTTTTTCTTTTTTTCGTATTCCTTGATATCGTGCTTCCTTATTAGTTCGTGTTTACGACACGAAATAACATGTTATTATGCATAAAAATGTCAGGTATAGGCCCGTCTATCTTTCAAGCTATTTAGCAGTTCACAAATATTTGCTCAGCACTTCAGTTGAATAAACCTAATGTATGTTATTACTTGAACGATATGCTCACTTAAACCCCTTAAACACCAAGCTTTTCTCAACAAGTTTCTTCCTTATTTTCTCGGGATGTATACAACACAAATTGAAGACCTTCTTTGTCAATATTTCCTCAGTTCTTTAGAGTAACAAACAGAGGTTATGTATGCCATTAACTGAACGATATGCCTCACTTAAAATTGATAAACAACAAGCATTCCTTGATAAGCTTTTTCCTTATTTCCTCGTACGTACTGGACACTCCTTCAAATTGAAGATTTCCCCTAGTTTAACAAAGAACCTTGTTCCAAAGTGGACATAATCAGTATCTTAACTGTCCGAGATCTTTCCCAGAGGTGAATAAAATCATCTGGCGTTAGCCAGAATAAAATACTCTGGCGTTAGCCAGAATAAAATACTAAAGACCGATTTGAACAGGAAAGTGTTAGGGAGATAGTTTATCACTCATTCCCGTCCGAGGGCTTCCCCAGAGATGAATAAAATCGTCCGGCGTTAGCCAGAATAAAATACTAAAGACCGATTCGCACAGGAAAGAGTTAGATACGGTTAGTTATCAAATAAAAATGTGTTGACGTTTCGTATATTCATATCTGAACAAACTTCCTTGTTTATACAATACAATGCATGGCTTAAGCGACAAAATGTACTCTACGAGTACAGCTTTATGAACTAAACTGCACAATATCTACAATAACACATCAAAGATGTAATCTAAATAAGAAAGCCAAGTTCTAAGAGCTTTGTAAGTGTTCATTTAACTAATAGATCACGATATTTCTAAATCTCGACACGCAACGATCAACTGGGAGACTATATACTTAAATATGTAATTATAAATACTAATAACTATATTAATGACTATTTTATACCTTTTATCAAAATGGCCAAGAGACAGAACAAGGATATTGTCCAGTAAGCCAAGCCCTTCATTTTGCCAAACCTCTGTTCGTTTCAAGAACGTTTCACTTCTCTTCCGCGTTCTTCCGCGTTCTTTCGGTTTTGTGTCTTTTACAATTGCATGCAGAATACTTCATATTTATGCTAATTAACTCACGCTTCAATAACTACTGTAAAGTTCCCAAATATATACAGGCCCCCGTGGCTTTCGACATTAGCGTCCATTGGAGCTGGGAAAGCCCGAAGCCGTTCAGCTTGGAGATGTGGAAGCCGTTCAGCTAGCAAGAAAGAGTTGAAGTAATGTTTTTGCTGTACAAGCTGTCGTTAGTTAGTATAGTACTTTCAGCTTGGAGTTTGTAAAGTTTTGTTAGTTCTTGCTCTACAAACTGCCGTTAGTTAGTATAGTACTTTCAGCTTGGAGTTTGTAAAGTTTTGTTAGTTCTTGTTGTACAAGCTGTCGTTAGTTAGTATAGTACTTTCAGCTTGGAGTTTGTAAAGTTTTGTTAGTTCTTGCTCTACAAGCTGTCGTTAGTTACTATAGTACATTCAGCTTGAAGTTTGTAAAGTTTTGTTAGTTCTTGCTCTACAAGCTGTCGTTAGTTAGTATAGTACTTTCAGCTTGGAGTTTGTAAAGTTTTGTTAGTTCTTGCTCTACAAGCTGTCGTTAGTTAGTATAGTACTTTTAGTATGGAGTTTGTAAAGTTTTGTTATAGTTCTTGCTGTACAAGCTGTCGTTAGTTAGTATAGTACTTTCAGCTTGGAGTTTGTAAAGTTTTGTTAGTTCTTGCTCTACAAGCTGTCGTTAGTTAGTATAGTACTTTCAGCTCGGAGTTTGAAACGTTTTGTTAGTTCTTGCACTACAAGCTGTCGTTAGTTAGTATAGTACTCTCAGCTCGGAGTTTGTAAAGTCTTGTCAATTCTTGCTCAACAAGCTGTTGTTAGCCTTTGTATAGTACTTTCAGCTTGGGGTTTGTAATGTTTTGTTAGTTCTTGCTCTACAAGCTGTCGTTAGTTTGTATAGTACTTTCATACCTCATACCTTTTATCAATATGACCAAGATATACAACAAAGTTATTCTCCAATAAACGAAGCCTTTCACATTGGTAAAAGTAAACGTCGGTTCTTCTCTATAATGTTTCACTTCTCTTCCGCATTCTTTCTCTTTTGTCTTTTTTGCATAAACAGTTTCCAAAATAATGTTTATGTTAATTCCTACATGGTTCGTCAACTAACCCCTTCTACGAGAAGTACATGTAATCTTAACTTCTTCGACGAGAAGTACATCTAATCTTAACTTCTCCTATGAGAAGTACATCTAATATTAACTTCTCCTATGAAAAGTACATCTAATCTTAACTTCTTCTATGAAAAGTACATCTAATCTTAACTTCTTCTATGAAAAGTACATCTAATCTTAACTTCTTCTATTAGAAGTACATCTAATCTTAACTTCTTTTATGAAAAGTACATCTAATCTTAACTTCTTCTATGAAAAGTACATCTAATCTTAACTCCTTCTATGAGAAGTACATCAAATCTTAACTTCTTCTATGAAAAGTACATCTAATCTTAACTTCTTCTATGAGAAGTACATCAAATCTTAACTTCTTCTATGAAAAGTACATCTAATCTTAACTTCTTCTATGAAAAGTACATCTAATCTTAACTTCTTCTATGAAAAGTACATCTAATCTTAACTTCTTCTATGAAAAGTACATCTAATGTTAACTTCTTCTATGAGAAGTACATGTAATGTTAACTTCTTCTATGAGAAGTACATCTAATGTTAACTTCTTCTATGAAAAGTACATCTAATCTTAACTTCTTCTATGAAAAGTACATCTAATGTTAACTTCTTCTATGAGAAGTACATCTAATGTTAACTTCTTCTATGAGAAGTACATCTAATCTTAACTCCTTCTAGGAGAAGTACATCTAATCTTAACTCCTTCTATGAGAAGTACATCTAATCTTAACTTCTTCTATGAGAAGTACATCTAATCTTAACTCCTTCTATGAAAAGTACATCTAATCTTAACTTCTTCTATGAAAAGTACATCTAATCTTAACTCCTTCTATGAGAAGTACATCTAATCTTAACTTCTTCTATGAAAAGTACATCTAATCTTATCTTCTTCTATGAGAAGTACATATCATATTTTCTACTTTGAGGAGAGCATTGATTACTGTAAATATGACAGATTCAATATTTTTGGGGCATTGTAATTATGATATTTTATTTTTTTATGTTTCTCTTCCCCTAAATGCGCGTAAAAAGGTTCTTTAATTCTATAAGCTACATGATAATTCTAAAATAAAAAAAGACTTGAGTGTTACCACAAACATTTCTAGGGTTTTGAACACTTTTCACCAAAAATACGTGCCATAAAAACACTCTTTTTAAACAGTTGGTTTCACCAAAGATTGATAGGTATGTTGGTCTTGTTCTTTTTTGCTAAGATCCAATGCTGCGTAAGCGCTGGGTTTGCTGTTTTCATCGTTGGAGTCACGAGAATAAGGATTTTGTACTTCATCATAAATACCTTCAAATGCTTTGTTATCAACATTTACCACTGAATCCTTTACGGAAGGCTGCAGCTTCGGACGACGCAAGCATACATATATTACTACAACAATCAAAACAGCATTGATGACCAAAGAAATGGATATTAAGACATATAGAACTGTTTTTGAAGATCCTTCGTCGCCCACTTGAGATGCAGTACAAGTTGAAGGGTCTAAAATACAGAAACAATTACATGCAGTTGCAATTATAGTTTTAATAATACTCTCAATAATATCAGCAGATACTTGAAAGCAAAGAGTTGATTTATATTTTCTATTACATAAGTTTTGATTAGATTTCCAATCTACAATAATTTCCCATAAACCAAGTATATTGAATTAATGACGGAATGGTTATATTTTTGGGTTTCACCCACGTGACCGACAGCCATATTGGATTGCTAAAACAATAGGAAATTTGTGAATAAGAATAGAGCTAAATTCCAATTTAGGACAGGGATTCATTTAGGACGCAAATATGGCCGCCGTTTTATTGTTTCGGGGCACAAATATGGCCGCCGTGACGTCACGTGAAAGCCACCAATTGACCTGTTGTCTTGTCTATATATTTATAGATTTATAAATTTACAGATTTACATGAGTAGTGATAGCCCCCCACTATAGACCACAAAGGGATGCCGCCTCATTAAATATTCAACTTATTATTTACTCATTCTCAGGCTCCTTTGGGACCTCCTAACCCTAATCTCATTATTTATCATACGTCATTATTTCTCAGGCTCCTTTGGGACGTAGTAACCCTAACTTTTATCCAACCCCCAAACCCTAGCTGTTACTCAACCCTCCTGGTTCTCACTACGTCATATCCGATAGCTCTCCGACTGATTTCCGAAGTTCTGGGTTACGTAATTATCAAAAGGCGTTTGACTTGCTTACAAGTAATAGTAATTACCTTTTCATTTATACACTTTACCCTACTAACAGTCAACACTTGTGGGACACGTAGACGTACAGGGCATGCGTACAGTAAATTTTAACAAAATAGACGTTCTTTACAAGGAACTTTAGAGAAATTGATAGAGACACTTTATATTTTTTATCTGAAACCTTGTCTGGAGGAATATAGAGAGTTTTGAACAGCATAAGTGTCTGAATTGGCAGAGATAACGTATAGACTTGAATTAATAGTATATCATGAATATTATATTAGTTTAGAACCTAAATATTCAAACAGAGTAAGTCATCCTAGAATCATTGCTAACTAAACCCTCGTTTATAAAGCAAGTCAAGATATCGTAAGAAGAATTTAAGATATATTTTGGATGAGGAATCACTTCGAGAAGTCGTGAAAAGAACGATTTTAAGTGTCGAAATATAAAGGCAAAGCGATTTATTACTTTGAAAGCGTTGGTACGCTTTCTGTTACTAAGTGTGATATTTGCATATTTATCCTCAGTGCACGTGCAGGAGACAAAAGAGAAACTCATTATGGGTCATTAAGGGGATTAAGCGCTTGGGCAAGTCTAGGCGAGAAGGGCAAGTTTGGACGACAGGAATAACAGGAGACACTGAGTTTAAAAATATTTATTTCACTTTACAAATATGTCATTTATTTAAAACATTTTTCTAGGAATGGGATGCCGACTCATCGTTATAGGATAAGGTCTGCTCCTGAAATTATATCTAGGTATTCTCACTTTATAAGCATTATGAGATTCATTCCTGAGAAGCATTAAGATGTGAGGGTCTTCGTCTTGACTATTATTGACTGTTGTTTCATGTGAATCTTCATCAGAAGAATTTTGATATTTATAATTTTCTTGACGACCATAGTCATCTGAGTCGGCTTCCGAAACTTCTTCGTCCGAGTCGTTTTCTCCTGAATCACTTTCATCTCCAGTTAACCATTTTTGCAAAGGTTTCGGCCTTGGGTATTCAACAGTTGGAGGAGGAGTTAGAAAATATGGTTTAGCTGCGCTAGGTTTAGATGGAGAATCTAACGGAAGGTGTTCAAGTTGCTGGGGTTCAGGTTTTTGAGGCTTCTGTGGGGTCTCTGTCAAATTTTGCATAGCTTTTAGTAGCTGTGTTTGAAGATTAGTTTGAACTTGATGCTGCTGGTTCTGCAGCTGTTGTTGGAATGTCAGAAAACGATCGAGTTGATTAGAGTATAGGATGTTCTTTTCATTGGGTGTTAATTGTGGTGTTTGTACAATATCTTGCATTAGCTGTTCTGTATTGTACATAGCGTTGACGATTGGAGGTTGCTGATACGATTTCTTTTGAATATATCTGCTTATGTTCTGCTGCAAGACGGAGCTATTTTCTTCAGGTAAAACATTTGTCTTGAGACGATGATCGTCATCCATAGTCCGTTTCAGATCAAGCATTAAATAACCATGAGGGCGACTTGTGGCTTCCTCGTAGCTCTTCATAAACTCTTGAACATGTCCAGGATTCACTTGTCGTGCCAAAATAGAAATTTTCTGCTTATCCCTCGGAGACTTGAAGACTATGATATAGTGTGCGTTGAGGCTGATGTTTCTGGTTTCCTTTCCTTGGTGAAATATATTTTGAACAATATAGATCACTGAGAGATTCCTATGATGGCTTCCCTTGGTAAATAAATTTGCTGCGCTTATCTCCTCCTGATTAATCCATAAGATCATCTAGGACAATAAGGTTTCGCCTCGAAACATCAAGAAAATCTTCCGAGTCGATGTTCGTAGCTATTCCTTCATTCAGTTCAATGCCCGGTATAGTTTGGATCATCTCAAAATACATGGGTTGCCACTGACCATAACACCAAATGATACGTTCAGGAGGGGGTTGATAGTTGTTCTTGCGTCGCCCAGAAGAGTTTTTACCCATACGGTTTTACCACTCTGAGTACACCCTGCAACAATACACGTAAATGGATGCTGCAGGACTGTGGATCCATTGACGAGAGGAACTGCCTGTCGTATTTGTTTTGTCGATGATCTATGAACCATCTTCATGTGGAGATTACTTGAATTAGCGAAAGATTTTCCACAAACTTCACAAACGTATGACATGTTTCAGTTAAGACATGTTTTCAGATAAGGAATGAATATTTTTCTATTGGCCAACCTTGTTTATAGTGATTCAACACAATAGTCCCAAGACTATAGTCCTAAGTCCTAAGACTATAGTCCTACGTCCTAAGACTATAGTCCTAAGTCCTAAGACTACAGTCCTACGTCCTAAGACTACAGTCCTAAGTCCTAAGACTATAGTCCTAAGTCCTAAGACTATAGACCTACGTCCTAAGACTATAGTCCTAAGTCCTAAGACTATAGTCCTAAGTCCTAAGACTATAGTCCTAAGTCCTAAGACTATAGTCCTAAGTCCTAAGACTACAGTCCTACGTCCCAAGACTATAGTCCTAAGTCCTAAGACTATAGTCCTACGTCCTAAGACTATAGTCCTAAGTCCTAAGACTACAGTCCTACGTCCTAAGACTACAGTCCTAAGTCCTAAGACTATAGTCCTAAGTCCTAAGACTATAGTCCTACGTCCTAAGACTATAGTCCTAAGTCCTAAGACTATAGTCCTAAGTCCTAAGACTATAGTCCTAAGTCCTAAGACTATAGTCCTAAGTCCTAAGACTACAGTCCTACGTCCTAAGACTACAGTCCTAAGTCCTAAGACTATAGTCCTAAGTCCTAAGACTATAGTCCTACGTCCTAAGACTATAGTCCTAAGTCCTAAGACTATAGTCCTAAGTCCTAAGACTATAGTCCTAAGTCCTAAGACTGTAGTCCTAATAGTCCTAAGACTACAGTCCTAAGTCCTAAGACTGTAGTCCTAATAGTCCTAATAGTCCTAAGACTACAGTCCTAAGTCCTAAGACTACAGTCCTAAGTCCTAAGACTACAGTCCTAAGTCTTAAGACTACAGTCCTAAGTCCTAAGACTACAGTCCTAATAGTCTTAGGACTATAGTCCTAAGTCCTAAGTCTATAGTCCTAAGTCCTAAGACTATAGTCCTTTTAGTCCTAAGACTATCACCATCATCATTACCATCACCATCAATCACCATCATCATCACCATCGCATTTCTATGTGAGTAATTATTCTTATAAAGATTACCTTTAGAAACACTAAATGATTCGCTCCAATAAGAAGGAAATGGCGTCTAAAAAAAATTGTAAATAATATCATAAACCTATATTTCATCTTTCTGACAGATGCGTTAAATCCTTTATTCAAATGATTGGTCTGTCTGTCTGTCTGTCTGTCTGTCTGTCTGTCTGTCTGTCTGTCTGTCTGTCTGTCTGTCTGTCTGTCTGTCTGTGTCTGTGTCTGTGTCTGTCTCTGTGTGTCTGTGTCTGTGTCTGTGTCTGTGTCTGTCTGTCTGTCTGTTTCTCGGTCTCTCGCTTTCTCCTTCCCTCTTTCCCTCTCTCCTCCCTCACTCAATCTCCCAACTCCCTTCTCTCTCTCTCTCTCTCTCTCTCTCTCTCTCTCTCTCTCTCTCCCTCTCTCTCTCTCTCTCTCTCTCTCTCTCTCTCTCTCTCTCTCTCTCTCTCTCTCTCTCTCTCTCTCTCTCCCTCTCCCCAACAAATACTAATGAATAATTTAATAATTAATAGGCAACTTACTTCTGACGCGTCATAGTTGAACTGTGCAGTGCGATATACCAGTCCCGGTTCCAGTACAACGTTAGACTCCAACGCTCTTCTACGACGCTTTTTAGCATCAGAAAACTGAAGTGTGACCTTCATTGTGTTTTCTTTAAAATCAGCCGTGTTGATCTCTTTAGCAAGGAAGGCCACATTGTCATCTTCCTTTTTAACTTCAGAAAATTTAACTAGTTCAATTTCTTCAGGAGGTGTTGGAATAGTGGACTGTGACTGAACTTGGAGGACTATCAACTTGACATTTCTTTAAAACGAAAAAAAGACAAATAAAGTAAAGTGGAGTGGAGTAAAGGGGAAGTGAATTAAGGGAAGTGCAGTTGAGTAGAGTAGAGTGGAGTGAAATGGAGTGGAGTGGAGTGAAAAGAAATAAAGCGAAGTGAAGTGGAGTGGAGTAGAGTAGAGTTAAATGGAGTGAAGTGAAGTGAAGTGAAGTGAAGTGAAGTGAAGTGAAGTGAAGTGAAGTGAAGTGAAGTGAAGTGAAGTGAAGTGCAGTGAAGTGAAGTGAAGTGAAGTGAAGTGAAGTGAAGTGAAGTGAAGTGAAGTGAAGTGAAGTGAAGTGAAGCGAAGCGAAGTGAGGCGAGGCGAGGCGAGGCGAGGCGAGGCGAGGCGAGGCGAAGCGAAGCGAGGTGAAGTGAAGTGAAGTGAAGTGAAGTGAAGTGAAGTGAAGTGAAGTGAAGTGAAGTGAAGTGAAGCGAAGCGAAGCGAAGCGAAGCGAAGCGAAGCGAAGCGAAGCGAAGCGAAGCGAAGCGAAGCGAAGCGAAGCGAAACGAAGTGAAGTGAAGTGAAGTGAAGTGAAGTGAAGTGAAGTGAAGTGAAGTGAAGTGAAGTGAAGTGAAGTGAAGTAAGGTTCAAGAGTTAAACTTACTTTATTGCACTGTTTTTTGGTTTCCGCAATGTAACTGTGTAGCTTTTGTCGCTTTTTCCCGGCAAAGGAAGAGGTGCTGTAACAAGAAAATTGAAAGATTTCTAAGAAACGATACATTATGCCGAGACTACAAAACGTCGTTTGTGCTTCTATTCTCACCATGCAAACATTGTCACCATACAAACATTGACACCATACAAACATTAACACCATACAAACATTGTCAAATGCAAACATTGTCACCATACAAACATTGTCACAATACAAACATTGTCAAATGCAAACATTGTCACCATGCAAACATTGTCACCATCCAAACATTGTCACCATGCAAAAATTGTCACCATACAAACATTGTCACCAAACAAACATTGTATCCATACAAACATTGTCTAATGCAAACATTGTCACCATACAAACATTGTCACCAAACAAACATTGTATCCATACAAACATTGTCAAATGCAAACATTGTCACCATGCAAACATTGTCACCATACAAACATTGTATTCATACAAACATTGTCAAATGCAAACGTTGTCACCATGCAAACATTGTCACTATGCAAACATTGTCACCATACAAACATTGTATTCATACAAACATTGTCAAATGCAAACATTGTCACCATGCAAACATTGTCACTATGCAAACATTGTCACCATACAAACATTGTCACTATGCAAACATTGTCACCATACAAACATTGTCACCATACAAACATTGTCACCATACAAACATTGTATTCATACAAACATTGTCAAATGCAAACATTGCCACCATGCAAACATTGTCACTATGCAAACATTGTCACCATACAAACATTGTCACCATGCAAACATTGTCACCATACAAACATTGTATTCATACAAACATTGTCAAATGCAAACATTGTCACCATGCAAACATTGTCACTATGCAAACATTGTCACTATGCAAACATTGTCACCATACAAACATTGTCACTATGCAAACATTGTCACCATGCAAACATTGTCACCATGCAAACATTGTCACCATACAAACATTGTATTCATACAAACATTGTCAAATGCAAACATTGTCACCATGCAAACATTGTCACTATGCAAACATTGTCACTATGCAAACATTGTCACCATATAAACATTGTCACTATGCAAACATTGTCACCATACAAACATTGTCACCATACAAACATTGTATCCATACAAACATTGTATCCATACAAACATTGTATCCATACAAACATTGTCACCATACAAACATTGTCACCAAACAAACATTGTATCCATACAAACATTGTCAAATGCAAACATTGTCAGTATGCAAACATTGTCACCATGCAAACATTGTCACCATACAAACATTGTCACCATGCAAACATTGTCACCATACAAACATTGTCACTATGCAAACATTGTCACCATGCAAACATTGACACCATGCAAACATTGCCACCATACAAACATTGTCACCATACAAACATTGTCAAATGCAAACATTGTCACCATGCAAACATTGTCACCATGCAAACATTGTCACTATGCAAACATTGTCACCATGCAAACATTGTCACCAAACAAACATTGTCACCATGCAAACATTGTCACCATACAAACATTGTCACCATACAAACATTGTCACCATACAAACATTGTCACCATACAAACATTGTCACCATACAAACATTGTATTCATACAAACATTGTCAAATGCAAACATTGTCACCATGCAAACATTGTCACTATGCAAACATTGTCACTATGCAAACATTGTCACCATACAAACATTGTCACTATGCAAACATTGTCACCATGCAAACATTGTCACCATGCAAACATTGTCACCATACAAACATTGTATTCATACAAACATTGTCAAATGCAAACATTGTCACCATGCAAACATTGTCACTATGCAAACATTGTCACTATGCAAACATTGTCACCATATAAACATTGTCACTATGCAAACATTGTCACCATACAAACATTGTCACCATACAAGCATTGTATCCATACAAACATTGTATCCATACAAACATTGTATCCATACAAACATTGTCACGATACAAACATTGTCACCAAACAAACATTGTATCCATACAAACATTGTCAAATGCAAACATTGTCAGTATGCAAACATTGTCACCATGCAAACATTGTCACCATACAAACATTGTCACTATGCAAACATTGTCACCATGCAAACATTGACACCATGCAAACATTGCCACCATACAAACATTGTCACCATACAAACATTGTCAAATGCAAACATTGTCACCATGCAAACATTGTCACCATGCAAACATTGTCACTATGCAAACATTGTCACCATGCAAACATTGTCACCAAACAAACATTGTCACCATGCAAACATTGTCACCATACAAACATTGTCACCATACAAACATTGTCACCATACAAACATTGTCACCATACAAACATTGTCACCATACAAACATTGTCACCATACAAACATTGTCACCATACAAACATTGTCACCATACAAACATTGTCACCATACAAACATTGTCACCATACAAACATTAACACCATGCAAACATTGTCACCATGCAAACATTATCACCATACAAACATTGTCACCATACAAACATTGTCACCAAACAAACATTGTCACCATACAAACATTGTCACCATACAAACATTGTCACCATACAAACATTGTCACCATACAAACATTGTCAGCATACAAACATTGTCACCATACAAACATTGTCACCATACAAACATTAACACCATGCAAATATTGTCACCATGCAAACATTATCACCATACAAACATTGTCACCATACAAACATTGTCACCAAACAAACATTGTCACCATACAAACATTGTCACCATACAAACATTGTCACCATACAAACATTGTCACCATACAAACATTGTCACCATACAAACATTGTCACCATACAAACATTGTCACCATACAAACATTGTCACCATACAAACATTGTCACCATACAAACATTGTCACCATACAAACATTAACACCATGCAAACATTGTCACCATGCAAACATTGTCACCATACAAACATTGTCAAATACAAACATTGTCACCATACAAACATTGTCACCATACAAACATTAACACCATACAAACATTAACACCATGCAAACATTGTCACCATGCAAACATCGTCAAATGCAAACATTCAAATAATTAATCATACCTGAATTTGTTGTTGTTGATGTCTCATTGCTTGCTTCACTTTTACCAGCTTGGGTAACAGTCTCAACACTGATGTAATATTTCGTCTCATATTGTAAACTCTCCAGAACGTAGGATAACGAACCAGATCCTGTCTCCTTGATAATGGATTTATTTGATTTCCTGTATGAAATAATATGATTTATTGCTGTTTGATCTTTGGGCAAGGAAGGTTGCGTCCAAGATATCCTTAAACCATTAATTCCATTGGAAACAATACGAGTGATCTGTGGAGCTAGAAGATATGACAGAAAATCACAACGTAAGTTAATAATGTCTTTAGAATGTAAAGATAAAGGTTTTTAATGGTTAAATTTGAAATATGCCAATTAACTTGTGAACAGGGTGTAAAGTACATGTAAAGCACGTGTAAAGTACATGTAAAGTACGTGTAAAGTACATGTAAAGCACATGTAAAGCACATGTAAAGTACAAGTAAAGCACGTAAGAAGTGCATCTAAAGCACGTGAGAAGTACATGTAAAACACGAATAAAGTACATGTAAAACACGTGTAAAGTACATGTAAAGCACGTGTAAAGTACATGTAAAACACGTGTAAAATGAATGTAAATCACGTGAGCAGTAGATGTAGGGAAAAAAGAACGCAGATATTTACTTACCTGAAGGTCTCTTGAATACTTTAACACTTTCACTCCACTCTGTCGAATATATGTCCTAAAGAAACGATTGTCGCAGTTTAAGAGACAGAGAGAGAGAGAGAGAGAGAGAGAGAGAGAGAGAGAGAGAGAGAGAGAGAGAGAGAGAGAGAGAGAGAGAGAGAGGGGGGGGGAGACAGAGACATTCCGATCCAAGGGCTCGAAAAGTATAGATATGTAAATTCATTAATAATTCATGAGGAAAACACAAAGAAAATTTATGTTTAATGAGGGTCTACATATGTAATATAGATTCCTCTTGATCTACATAAACTTTAGCTTTGATGTTCTCGACTTAGACAACGTTGTTTTTTTAAAATTACTACGCCAATGAACGTACCAAATAGATCGTTTTAAAACTTATTTAAAACATTCGCAGTACGTGTTTCATCAGATCTAAAACACTCGACCATCGCTTCGTGTCTATTGGAGTGTAAAAAGTAGAGTATTGTGTATCCAGTGTTTTAGATAGAGCAAAGTGAAAAGATGTTCAAAAACTCATTAATAATTCATGAGGAAAACACAAAGGAAATCAGTACCATGTCCGTGGTTTTATATCTGATAAAACTTCTTGACCTCAGAAAGAATACTAATGAACATACAATTTTATATAGAGAATACTAACGAACATACAATTTTATATAAAGAATATTAATGAACATAACATCCCAATAACGAATCGTTTTTGAAGCCATTCAAAACACTCGCATCACGTAAAAAAAAAAAAGTCGAAATTTAAGAAAAAAGTCGAAATTTAAGAAATAAAGTCGAAATTTAAGAAAAAAAGTCGAAATTTAGGAAAAAAGTCGAAATTTAGGAAACAAGTCGAAATTTAAGAAAAAAGTCGAAATTTAAGAAAAAAAATTTAGGGAAAAATCGAATTTCACTTTGCTCTATCTAAAACACTGCCTGTATAGCACTATACTTTTTACTTTGATGAAGGACTCCGCTTGAAACGTCAGAATTTCGTTATTAAAACTAATCTCAGCAGTTTAGCATGTTTTCACTTTGCTCTATCTAAAACACTGCCTACACAACACTCTACTTTTTACTCTGATGAAGGGCTCCGCTTGAAACGTCAGTATTTCGTTATCAAAACTAACCTCAGCAGTTTACCATCTTTTAGATTTGATCTATCTAAAACACTGCCTACACAACACTCTACTTTTTACTCTGATGAAGACTCCGCTTGAAACGTCAGTATTTCGTTATCAAAACTAATCTCAGCAGTTTACCATCTTTTTACTTTGCTCTATCTAAAACACTGCCTACACAACACTCTACTTTTTACTCTGATGAAGGGCTCCGCTTGAAACGTCAGTATTTCGTTATCAAAACTAATCTCAGCAGTTTACCATCTTTTAGATTTGATCTATCTAAAACACTGCCTACACAACACTCTACTTTTTACTCTGATAAAGACTCCGCTTGAAACGTCAGTATTTCGTTATCAAATCTAATCTCAGCAGTTTACCATCTTTTCACTTTGATTCATAATAATTAACTTCAGAAAAGTAGTTTACCTTGCTTTCAATAAATCTTAAGAACACAATATAATCCGTGTCTTCTTTCAATGGTTCATTGAAATAACTTGCTGTGCTTAAGTTGTACCACATTCCATCACCAATTACGAAAGGTTTTGGAAGTTCACTGGCGTTCAAACCAGCAGTAACGTAAGGAGCCGAAGAGTCCGCATTCATAAATGGTTTTAACTCGTTTGACTGGTATTCATCAGCTGTTTTACTTGAAGTGTTAGCGCCTTGAACAATGACCAATACTGATCTAACAAAATAAATTATGATATTAAAAAACTAATACCCCTAATAAAAGTAGCGTGCTGCGTAGGTAGCGCCAACCATAGTATTTCGGACATGAAAGTTTGTGCCATCTCACCCATTTCTGGCGGTAATGTCAGCCGCAAAAGACTAGAAAAACGCGTCTCATTTTCAAAATTGGTACCATGCATTCATCCTCACGGACTCAACGAACGTTTTTTCTTTTATTTAACACCTCTGAAGACGTTGTTTCTGTTTAGCAAGGGCGGACATAAACAGCGTTTTCACTTTATTAATTTATCTATTTTTACTCTCGCTCATCCTTTTTACACCCCATCCTTTTTTACTCATCGACGGTATGAATAGCAAATGTCTTTCGCATCTCATTATCGATTTGTTATTGTTATTTTGCTTAGATTGGCTAATTTTTCGCATCTCGTTATCAATTTGTTATTGTCAGTTTTATCTGATTGGCTTATTTTTGGTCACATGATTACCTTTCGTATATAAGCTCATTGTTTGTTTACACACTTTACGTTTCTCTCTGACGAAGGGCCTTCGCTCGAAACGTTAGACTCCTACGTTCTCTGTTTCGGCAGTATATCTAACCTTACTTTATTTCGATTGTTGTTTCTACACTGCCTATGCAGCACACTACTTTTATTTCACTAATCGGAAATATAGTAAGGTTAGATATACTGCCGAAACAGAGAACGTAGGAGTCTAAAGGTCCTGTTACACGGTGCAATTTTTCATGCAACTTGTGTCGCAATGATGACTCATGCAGTATTGCAGTTGCAAGACGGGGGGTGTTACACGCTGCAACGCGTTTATGCAATTTTCCAATGATTTGGATTTGGATAAAGGCGGGTAGACTGGGGAGAGGCTCGACTGAGTGCAAAATCCATTACCAGAAATTAATGACAAAATGGCCACCGCTTTAAACCAATTTAGATATATTCCTTAGAGGATGGCGTCCCATTTTGTACAGTAAATATATAAAGCGAATATATTAAAGTGAGAATTCTGCTTATTGAGTAACTTGCCAACTATTTGCCGACCTCCTGATCTAAACAACAATTATTATCCAATCATCCAGTCGCCTATCTATTTTCACCAGGTATATATACGATCCGCCACATTGTGTTGAAAATAGTAAACAAATAAGCAGGTTATGCACCACTGGATTGCGGTAGGATTTTGTTTGATACTTCCAAAATCGCCTTTGGTCAAATGTTCGAGAATTGATAGGGGATAGAGGGAGGAACCTTTATCTTGCATGTAATAGATTACATATTGACCAAATTGACTGAAGTTGTATACGTCTAATTTAATTTTGGTATAATTTTCATATTAATATTTTCTCTCTATATATTTACTATTCAAATTTAGATACCATTTTATAGAGGCCACATGTAAATTAGCCCATAACTCATTCCTGTCCGAGGGCTTCCCCAGAGATGAATAAAATCGTCTGGCGTTAGCCAGAATAAAATACTAAAGACCAATTCGGACAGGAAAGAGTTAGAGAGATAGTTTATAACTCATTCCTGTCCGAGGGCTTCCCCAGAGATGAATAAAATCGTCTGGCGTTAGCCAGAATAAAATACTAAAGACCAATTCGGACAGGAAAGAGTTAAGCGGCGGCCATTTTGTCCTCAATTTCTGGTAATGCATAACAAAATATTGGATTAAACTTGGAAAAGAGATATAAATATATTGATTTACTTACTGAACTTTGTCCCGTGGCTTTTTAAGATTTATACTCAAGCTGTAATAAGATTTTTTACTTAGTTTTACAGGTTCTAAAACAATGGAATTTAAAAACGATTTTAAAATCCACGATTTTCAGCTTGAAGTTTGTAAAGTTTTGTTAGTTCTTGTTGTACAAGCTGTCGTTAGTTAGAAAAGTACTTTCAGCTTGGACTTTGTAAAGTTTTGTTAGTTCTTGCTGTACAAGCTGTCGTTAGTTAGTATAGTACTTTCAGCTTGGAGTTTGTAAAGTTTTGTTAGTTCTTGCTCTACAAGCTGTCGTTAGTTAGTATAGTACTTTCAGCGTGGAGTTTGTAAAGTTTTGTTAGTTCTTGCTCTACAAGCTGTCGTTAGTTAGTATAGTACTTTCAGCGTGGAGTTTGTAAAGTTTTGTTAGTTCTTGCTCTACAAGCAGTCGTTAGTTAGTATAGTACTTTCAGCTTGGAGTTTGTAAAGTTTTGTTAGTTCTTCAGTGCTGTATACAAGCTGTCATTAGTTAGTGTATCAAACGTACTAGTTACCTTGATTTGTTGTTTTTGCGTTAATATCACCACTTAACGCTCCATAATCAATTTTTGTTCCAGCAAAGGTCTTAACAAGGTATTCCGTGCCTGATTTTAGCTCTGTAATAACATACGACTTCCCTGTGATATTAGAAGCACAATTTTCCGGCTTTTTTCCTGCTGCTGAATTGCAAAGTTTATATCTTGTAATGACTCCATTCCACACGCTCTTATCACTAGGAGGCTGCCAAGAAACGGTCAATGAACTTGAATTTCGAAAAACAACTGCCACGTTTGACGGCGGTCCATCCGGCGCTAGAGATAAACAGATTACACACATTAAATAATATTCTGTGTTTTTATGGTGACAAATGTTTTCATAGTAATGGTCAATACGTCTGGTCCAATACGTCAAAAGAGAAACTCGAACGTATATCCAAGTTGAAAAAATGAGCCGCCCGCATCATTTTAGGAACTTCAACAAGAGCTAGGAGTGTCCCACTATTTAAAAAGCTTACACACGTAAAAATCACACAGCTTGTCAACAGGATGTGTTCGCAACAGGCTTGTAGCAAGGCTGTTAACAGGTTGTAACAATGCTGTTCCTTCAACAAGCTGCTACAACCTTGTTAGCATCAACCTGTTAACAACTTGTTGAATGCAGAGCGGTAACAGGTTGTTAGAACAACTTGTCATCAGTCTGTTGGAGTCATCAGCCTTGTTACAAGTTGTCAACAACCTGTTACAGACATGTTACCAAAGACGGCTTGTTGGAACAACCTTGTAACAACTTGCTTACAGGTATGGATCAACCTGGGTATTTTTACGCATGTAGTCTAATACCAGACCATTCTCAGAAATTCTGACAACCAACCGACACAATTTATCATACCAACTCTTTCAGTAGTGTAAAAACATGTTTGTGTCGTTAAATGTTTGAAGGGAAAATGCAATTTTAGAATTTCCAAAAATAGTCTGGAACGCATTGTTAACGAGGCCCGGACCTCTCCCTGTGCTGAATAAAATCGTCTGGCGTTAGCCAGAATAAAATACTAAAGACTCGTCTTCAGGCTTCAAAGTGTTAAAGAGATAGGTTTTAACACTTTGAGGCCTGGACCTCTCCCTGTGCTGAATAAAATGCTCTGGCGTTAGCCAGAATAAAATACTAAAGACTCGTCGTCAGGCTTCAAAGTGTTAAAGAGATAGGTTTTAACACTTTAAGGCCTGGGCCTCTCCCTAGTCCCTAATAAAATACTAAAGACTCGTCTTCAGGCTTCAAAGTGTTAAATAATTTTACCTGCTTCCTTCGTTGTAAACGTTTGAGAGACGCTTTCACCAGGTCCGTAAACGTTTCCTGCTTCAATAGTCACTTCATAATTGCTGTAAGGTTTCAGATCATTCAATGTGTATTGGTTGTTGTTTCGTGTGACATTGCCTTTCTTTGTGCCATTTAAGAAGATCAGGAAATAAGTTACAGCACTGTGTCCTTCATTTTGAGGCAATGACCAAGAAACACGAGCTGACCTTGCAGTTATTGTGTCAACGACAACATTTTGCACTGGATCAGGCAGTAGAACTGCAGAATAAAATTAACAAAAAGATAATAAAAAAAAAATACTGGCAACAATAGCTGTTAATAAAGTTGTGGTAAAATAAATTCCTTTCTAAAATAAATTTTATCTAAACGTGGCTAAATGTAATTTAGGCAAGGTAAAAAATGAGACAATGCTAGTCAGCAGTAATTCATTTATAATATGTGGGGATTATCTCAGCGCTCATCAAAGTCTTGTCTGCGTGGTCTGAGCTTGACTGGTTTGCGCGGTTTAAGTATATGTTTCCACTGCTTTGACAGTGTGACTGGTGCCTGGAGGTGGGCTGTGGCGGGGTTGCCATAGTTAGAAGTAAAGAAGTCAAACAAATTATCTTCGTTTATCTGGTTTGTTTTTTTCCCGTTCTGAATAAAAATAACAAATATCTGTTAAATAAAACGTTGCGAGTTTTGCAATGGCGTTTTCGTCTCTCTAATCATTTTAAATTAAATAATAATTATTTCTATTGGTTTATTTATGGTCACGTGGGATTAAACAAATCAAATGTAGCTAAACAGCCTAAACCAAGCAAAAATCCAACAATGCAACAACTATGTAAGAAAGCACTTAATGTCACTCGGGAAACATTTAGTTTTGTTTTCCCTCGAGTCTCGATGTTTCCCATCGACTTCGTCTTGGGAAACATCGGGAATCTTGGGAAAACAATAAACACTTATTTACTTGCGCCGAGGGAAACAGTGTGACTTGTGGCCCCGAGACCGCCGTTGTTTCCCGAGGCGAAGCCGAGGGCAACAACGAGCAGTCGAGGGGCCACAAAACACACTGTTTTTCCAAGGTACCAGTAAATAAGTGTTTTGTTATATATCAAGTGTTAAATGACAACAAAAATGTTGAGCAAAACCTGCAGACATTGTTTTAAATGAAGAAAAACTGGAGAAAACAAAGACAAACTGAACCTGACCATCTACTTCCGGTTTTGATATTTTCCCCTAGGGAAAAATAAATGTAATGTTACCCGCTGCCATGGGTTACGCGGGAGACCGCCACGCGAGGACCGCTCGCCCAATCAGAAAGCTAGAAAAATGGACTTTGACACTGATATATAACAAAACTAAATGTTTCCCTCGCAACCAGATATTAAGTGTATATTATATATTGCCCTCACTAATCATCCCATGCAGAACAAGTATACAAAGTAGACTTCTTACTTTGACCGCAAAGTTCAACTCGAAGACAAAAATCTTTTCCCGGTTTTGGAATAATTTTCAGATATCTCGCATAAAAGATATCAAGCTTTGCGACTGAAGCTCGATAGGCATCATGGTTTGCTGTAATCTGACAGAAAAAAAAGAACAAACGAATATATTCCTAGAGCGGTTATTTAACAAATAAAATATAAAGCTCCGTGCATATGGTTTAGGGATTTAAAATGAAACAATTCTTTATGTAGACATACCGTTTTTCCAGTTTTCGAATCCAGATTACTAGCAGTGCTGCTGTACTTTAACACGTAGGATTTTAACCACTTTGTCCGTGCCTTGTCACCAAAAGTCGCAATATAAGATATGAAAAAATCTCTCTTAAGATCAATCTGAAGATATGAGGAAGAAGATGATGTCGGACACCAACCATTGTTTGACAGCCTGACGTCGTAGCCATTTCCATCATTAACAGCGAAAACGCTATTTGGAAATCTGGTACTGTTTTGTAGCAACGGATCGTCACATATTTTACCTTTAATTAAACAAAATAGATATAGTCTAGTGGGCCTTAGAAATGTCTCTTCTCTTTCCTTCCCTTCGCTTCCCTTCCCTTCCCTTCCCTTCCCTTCCCTCCCTTCCCTTCCCTTCCCTCCCCTTCCCTTCCCTTCCCTTCCCTTCCCCTCCCTTCCCCTCCCTTCCCCTCCCTTCCCTTCCCCTCCCTTCCCTTCCCTTCCCTTCCCTTCCCTCCCTTCCCTTCCCTTCTCTTCCATTATTAACTACATACATTTTGCATACGCTATATTGGATTCTCCCGTTGCCATAGAAGGATAGAGATAAGCACAGCAAGATTGATCACTGGGTTTAGTGCCTTGACAATACAGGTCTCCAGACAGAATCATTTCACCAGAAGTTATAGTTTTGACCACAGTATCATTTTCACCATCAATATATCCCAAATGACGACACAGCGCTACTTGCTTTCTTTTATCCCAGCTCTCATCACTCAGCTTTCTCCAAATTGTACCATTAAAAATTTCAATAAAACCTTCGTTTAGTAATACTTCTTTGGATAGTCGGACATCGCTCACTAAAATACAATAAATACACAATGAAACGAAAATTAAATTTGTCTTATTTGAAACAACACTTAAAACTTTTGCAGTTATTCGTTTCCTAGCTTCGTTGTTGAGATATTTCAGTTTGTTTGATATGCAAATTAAACAACTTGACGTCACATGTGCATAATGAGTTATCAGAGAAGGTTATATATCTTTGCTATTATCAAACCAAATTAATTCGAAGGAAGCACGTGGGTGTGTTTCTGCCACAACACCAAACATGTAGAATTTTCAAGTGATTATATTTGATAAATTATGCACATGCCACGTCAATATGTTTAATTTGCATATCAAACAAACTAAAATATCTCAAGAACGAAGCAAGGAAACCTTGTATTGCATGTAAGGGACGTTTTGTCCTCTTGTCTATGATATCCGCCTTTGGCGAATTTGTAAATAAAAAACTGCAAAATATGCTACTTTTTTAAGTTTTCTCTAAAATAAGACAAACTTACTTTTCGTTTCACAGGCACCTTAATTTACAAATAGAAAAAAAAGAAAAGTGACTTGCCTGAAGTAATAGAAGTCTCTAACTTATCCACACACTGATACTCCATATGAAGTTGTTTTAACTTCCCTGGACACGGGTTGAATGTAAATAAACTGCTGTCGACAGTGATGGCACACGAGATCTTGTTATTACATTGATTCTTCACAATACATGCAGCTGGAAGACTGCAGTCAATATCGTTGCCTTTATCAAATGTCTTTCCATTACTAAATACTCCATATTCTGCCATCACAACCTCCATCTTTTGCGAGGAAGCACAGTTGACATCACGCATTGTTGCGCCATCCTTCGTCACTGATCCTAAATGTTGTAAGAACATTTTAGTACTACTCTTACCAACCAGAAAGTATTGTCTGTCTATCTGACTGTTTGTCTGTCTACTCCCGAAAATATTGAACGTAGTTTCTAACGTTTCGAGCGAAGGCCCTTCGTCAGAGAGAAATGTGACGACGAAATGAAACGTTTCTCTCTGACGAAGGACCTTCGCTCGAAACGTTAGAAACTACGTTCAATAATTTCGGCAGTACTCAAACCTTACTCAGCACTCTACTTTCATTTCACTGTCTGTCTGTCCGTCTGTCCGTCCGTCCGTCCGTCCGTCCGTCTGTCTGTCTGTCTGTCTGTCTGTCTGTCTGTCTGTCTGTCTGTCTGTCTGTCTGTCTGTCTGTCTGTCTGTCTGTCTGTCTGTCTGTCTGTCTGTCTGTCTGTCTGTCTGTCTGTCTGTCTGTCTGTCTGTCTGTCTGTCTGTCTGTCTGTCCGTACATAGGTATGAATGTGTGTATGTATTGCAGGAAGTAAATAAACATGAAAAAAGAAATTAAAAAAAAGGAAGCCTAAATCAAACTTACCAAACGTAAACTTTTGTAAATCCTGGTCACATGTTGTGGTTTTAACTGGATAAGATCCATTGAAAGGTTTTGTTGTTCTGCTGGGAGTGGCACAATATGTTCCATTATATATCTCTAAAGTACCTGACTTATGTCTCAAAGCAAATTCCGGCATTCTAACGAATGCTGCTGTACTGGACAAGTTACTATACACGATGAATCTGTTCTTATAACCATCTATTTTTCCAGGTGGGTATCTTCTTCCCAAGAAAGTTCCATTCTTTTCAATGTTATGTACAAATGTATCATCGACATAACGAAACTGGGCGTGAGAATGCAAACATCCATCATAAAATTTCACAAAATAATTAGCACCCCAGGCTTTAAAATAGCCAATTAAAGTTGGGTTTAGGTTTCCAACAAAATAGTTATCCTCAACCTTTAAACAAAGTCCACTTACTGAGTGTTTGATGAAAAAGCCTAGATGACCTTAAACAAAACAATAAATATCATAAAACAAGTTGTAAGTAGTAAATAACGTGACCTGAACACAAGTTCTGATTCGTTAAATCCGTTTGTCAAAAACTCATGGTTCAACCTTGTACCCAGAACATTGTCATTGTGCATCCATGGCGAAATGAATAGTGAAATACAAAAGAATGAAAATTAAAAGATGGCGGAACCCTGGCATCACCTAATCACATGAAACCCTATAAAGTTGTGACAAAGTACAGTAATTTTATACGATATTTGTTCAATTGTTCCTTAAATAAAGTGTTGTTGGCATTTTAATGAACAGAAGAGCATGGAAGGAGCATTCAGTGAAAATTTCAAGAGAATCTGGCGTATAGTTCTCGAGTTATAAACTTTCAAAGTTTGTCATGGCTAGTTCGTTTTTTGAGAAATTTGAGCTTCTTGGTAACAATGCTTTATGACGTACACAGATGGATTGATTGATTGATTTTATTTCGCCCATGCATGTATACATTTTAACTAATTACATGAGAATTATTTATTTGTTGGGCTAGAGGCCTACTAGAAATCTAAAAGGCTTTTTAAATAAGACCCCTAGTGGAAGATATATTCATTAATCTATTTACATATAATCAGTGAGCTTAGGTCCAGATAGCAAATAATGATAAACTTTTCATATAATTACTGTAAAAAATTTAATTTATACTAGTTAGCTTTAAGAAAAACAATAACTTCAAAAACTCATTAATAATTCACAAAAGACAAAGAAAACCCATGTTTATCATATCTTAAATGGTAAAGGATCCTTCTGATTTATATAAATTTAGCTTTGATTTCCTCGGCTTCGACAACGTTGTTTTTCAGAATTACTACGCCAATTAACTTACCAAATAGATCGTTTTTAAAGCTATTCAAATTAAATTAAATTAAATTAAATCTAATAAAACACTGCTGCTCATGTTTTAAATATTACAGTTAGCCCACTTAAGCGCTATAATCCAGCAAACCTTCCTTGACAAATTGCTTCCTTACTCGTTCGTGTTCACGACACGAAATAACAAGTTATTATGCATAAAAATGTCAGGTATAGGCCCGTCTATCTTTCAAGATATTTAGCAGTTCACAAATATTTGCTCAGCACTTCAGTTGAATTAAACCTAATGTATGTTTATTACTTGAACGATATGCTCACTTATAAACCCCTTAAACACCACGCTCTTCTCAACAAGTTTCTTCCTTATTTTCTCTGGATGTAAACAACACAAATTGAAGACCTTCAGTTTGTCAGTATTTCCCCAGTACTTTAGTGTAACAAACAGGGGTTATGTATGCCATTAACTAAACGACATGCCTCACTTAAACTTTACAAACGACAAGCCTTCCTTGATAAGCGTTTTCCTTATTTCCTCGTACGTACCGGACACTTCTTCAAATTGAAGATATTGAAGATTTTCCCTAGCTTAACAAAGAACCTTGTTCCAAGGTGGACATAACCAGTATCTTAACTGTCCGAGGGCTTTCCCAGAGGTGAATAAAATCATCTGGCGTTAGCCCGAATAAAATACTAAAGACCGATTTGAACAGGAAAGCGTTAAAGAGATAGTTTATAACTCATTGCCGTCCGAGGGCATCCCCAGAGGTGAATAAAATCGTCTGGCGTTAGCCAGAATAAAACACTAAAGACCGATTCGGACAGGAAAGAGTTAGATACGGTTAGTTATCAAATAAAAAGGTGTTGACGTTTCGTATATTCATATCTGAACAAACTTCCTTGTTTATACAATATGGTTTAAGCGACAAAATATACTCTACGAGTACAGCTTTATGAACTAAACTGCACAATATCTACAATAACACATCAAAGATGTAATCTAAATACGGAAGCCAAGTTCTAAGAGCTTTGTAAGTGTTTATTTAACTAATAGATCGCCATATTTCTAAATCTCGACACGCAACGATCAACTAGGAGACGATATAATTATATATATAATTATAAATACTAATGACTATATTAATGACTATTTTATACCTTTTATCAAAATGACCAAGAGACAGAACAAGGATATTGTCCAGGAAGCCAAGCCCTTCATTTTGCCAAACCTCTGTTCGTTTCAAGAACGTTTCACTTCTCTTCCGCGTTCTTTTGGTTTTGTGTTTTTTACAATTGCATGCAGAATACTTCATATTTATGCTAATTAACTCACGCTTCAATAACTACTGTAAAGTTCCCAAATATATACAGGCCCCCGTGGCTTTCGAGATTAGCGTCCATTGGAGTTGGGGAAGCCCGAAGCCGTTCAGCTTGGAGATGAGGAAGCCGTCCAGCTAGCAAAAACAGTTGAAGAAATGTTTTTGCTGTACAATCTGTCGTTAGTTAGTATAGTACTTTCAGCTTGGAGTTTGTAAAGTTTTGTTATAGTTCTTGCTCTACAAGCTGTCGTTAGTTTGTATAGTACCTTCATACCTCATACCTTTTATCAATATGACCAAGATATACAACAAAGGTATTCTCCAATAAACGAAGCCTTTCATATTGGTAAAAGTAAACGTCGGTTCTTCTCTAGAATGTTTCACTTCTCTTCCGCATTCTTTCTCTTTTGTCTTTTTTGTATAAACAGTTTCCAAAATAATGTTTATGTTAATTCCTACATGGTTCGTCAACTAACCCCTTCTACGAGAAGTACATCTAATCCTAACTCATTTTATGAGAAGTACATCTAATCCTAACTCATTTTATGAGAAGTACATCTAATCCTAACTGATTTTATGAGAAGTACATCTATTCTTAACTTCTTCGACAAGAAGTATATTTAATCTTAACTCCTTCTATGAGAAGTACATCTCATCTTATTTTATTTAAAGAGAAGTACATCTAATCTTAACTCCTTCTATGAGAAGTACATCTAATCTTAACTCCTTCTATGAAAAGTACATCTAATCTTAACTCCTATGAAAAGTACATCTAATCTTAACTTCTTCTATGAAAAGTATATCTAATCTTAACTTCTTCTATGAGAAGTACATCTAATCTTAACTCCTTCTATGAAAAGTACATCTAATCTTAAGTCCTTCTATGAGAAGTACATCTAATCTTAACTCCTTCAATGAGAAGTACTTCTAATATTTTCTTCTTTGAGGAAAGCATTGATTACTGTAAATATGACAGATTCATTATTTTTGTGGCATTGTAATTACGATATTTTATTTCTTTATGTTTCTCTTTCCCTAAATGCGCGTAAAAATTTCCTTAATTCTATAAGCTACATGATAATTCTAAAATTAAAAAAAAGACTTGTGTCAAGAAGAGTGTTACCACAAACATTTCTAGGGTTTTGAACGCTTTTCACCAAAAATACGTGCTATAAAAACACTCTTTTTAAACAGTTGGTTTCACTAAAGATTGATAGGTATTTTGGTCTTGTTCTTTTTTGCTAAGATCCAATGCTTCGTAAGCGCTAGATTTGATGTTTTCATCGTTGGAGTCAGGAGAAGAAGGATTTTGTACTTCATCATAAATGTCATCGCTAAATGTTTTGTTTTCAATATTTACCACTGAATCCTTTACGCAATGCTGCAGCTTCGGACGACGCAAGCATACATAGATTACTACCACAATCAAAACAGCAATGATGACCAACAAAATGGATATCACGACATATAGAACTGTTTTTGAAGATCCTTCGTCGCACACTTGACATGCAGTACCAGTTGAAGGGTCTAAAATACAGAAACAATTACATGCAGTTGCAATTTATTATAGTTTTAATAATACTCTCAATAATATCAGCAGATACTTGAAAGCAAAGAGTTGATTTATATTTTCTATTACATAAGTTTTGATTAGATTTCCAATCTACAATAATTTCCCATAAACCAAGTATATTGAATTCATGACGGAATGTTTATATTGACCTGTTGTCTTGTCTATATATTGATATATTTATATATTTATAAATTTACAGATTTATAGATTTACATATTTACATACTTACATATTTACTTGTTTACATGTTCGCATGTTTACATGTTTACATGTTTATATATTTCCTGTCCGAATTGCTCTTTTGTATTTTATATTGGGTAACCATGCCAGATAATTTTATTCACTTCTGGGGAAACCCTCGGACAGGGGTGGGTTAGTTAAATTTTACCATGTCATAATGCAATAAATCACTTTGTTATATATCAAGTGTCAAAGTCCGTTTTTCTAGCTCTCTGATTGGGCGAGCGGTCCTCGCGTGACAGCACACGCGCCACTTATGAAGACAATCGGAAACTACTCATGGAATGTGAAACCATTATAATGCATGGGCGGCTTTGCCGAGTAACTTGTCTCATATAAACACTCATCTTTTTTCAACTCGGCTTGCCGGGTAACTCGCCTACACGCGTAAAAACGCACAACTTGTTCACGGTTGTCAACAGGCGTGAACAATGTTGTGCTGCTTACCGTGAACAATGTTGTGCTGCTCGCCGTGAACAAGTTGTTAACAAGTTCTTCACTTATGGTTCGAACAACTTGTTCACGGATAAATCAACAGTCATGAACAAGTTGTTCCAACAGCACATTTTTATAGCCAACAACGTTGTTCGCACATGATACAACATGTTGTAACAGCATGACGAAATAACAACGATGAACAACAATGTTACAACAATGGTGAACATGGTTGATGTATCAACACATTCTTCGGTTGTTACAACATGCGTGAACAACGGTTGTTGTTTCATCAAGCTGTAACAACTTGTTGAAACAATGATGAACAATGTTGTTTTTTATCAATGTTGTTCACATATGTCAACAAGTTGCTACACCATTGTTCAGGCAACAATGCTGTAACAACTTGCGAGATTTTTACGCGTATAGCCGGGTAACTCGGCTCCATAAACAAGCCCTAAATTACGGGAGAGAAAACCCTCTGGGACCAGGGTACTATAGATACAGACACCAAAAGGAGAGAGGACGATCTTTCTCCGTGATAGCAGGCTAGCAGCAGAGATTTGGAATGCTCTACCTATAACATTAATACATAGGCTACCTGATAATATTTCTGATCAGGATGTCCTAATAACCATCAAATGGGAACCTCTCAGTAATATGTACAAGAAGAAGCTTTTGACACTTATGTACAATGTATATACAAACCAAGTGCCAGCTAAGATCATTAGTCTCTTTATTCGTCATACTAACCATTCATAATAGCTTACGTCATACAAACAAGTTTGTCTTGCCACGCTATAACCTTAAAATTGGTAGAACCTCACTAACTGATATAGAGGTACACTTGCCTGGAACCTTGTACCAGATGCCCCAAAACAAGCTAGTACACTAAGTACTTTCAAATCTGGACTTAAGAAGAATAGCAGAACATTATTGGACAATATTAATTTTTCGAATGAAACCTTCCTGATTACTAACAAAGATTTAGATTATTTGTATTATTAATATTAGAGTTATAGGTATACCTTAGAAAATTTTAACATATTACTTGATGGACCTTTTTCATAGATACCATGCAGCGTGCATCATTCCCGCTCGGTGTCAGGGATACCCTCTTTACTCTCGATAGCTATAAGAGAGTGTCTGTGACGTCGGGGTGGTGCGTGCTGGTGTTTGTGAGGGGGGTCTATTATTATTTATTATTATTTATCGTGCTGTTATTTCATTTAATCACTTGTATCTCACTTAATTATTAATTAGCAGGTCCACATCAGCTCATGCTCCCTGTAATTTAACCTGCTTCACCAAATATAAGATGTATGTAGGCCTATGTAATGCTCCCTCTTTAAAACATTTAAGTCGAACATTTTTAATTTAATACTAAATGCTTTTTAATACTAATGTTTTTATTTTTGACATTTCTTTCTTTATTAATTTATTTATACTATATCTCTTATAATATTAGTTTGTAATTTAGCAATAGCTGAGGGCCGCAAGTCTTTGTAGTGTAATCTTATCAATTCTTTGTAATGTGGTAATAAGTTGTTGGAACAACCTGTCACAAGTCCGTTGAAGTCATCAACCTTGTTGCAAGTTGTCAACAACCTGTTACAGACTTGTTAACAAACTGGGAACAACAAGTGTGAATACATCCTGATGACAGCTGGTTGGAACAGCCCTGTAACAACTTGTTGGCATGCATGGAACATCCTGGGTGTTTTTACGCATGTAGACACAATTTAACATACCAACCCTTTCAGTAGTGTAAAAACATGTTTGTGTCGTTAAATGTTTGAAGGGAAAATGCAATTTTAGAATTTCCAAAAATAGTTTGGAACGCATTGCTAACACTTTGAGGCCTGGACCTCTCCCTGTGCTGAATAAAATCGTCTGGCGTTAGCCAGAATAAAATACTAAAGACTCGTCTTCAGGCTTCAAAGTGTTAAATAATTTTACCTGCTTCCTTCGTTGCAAACGTTTGAGA
>JAWNZC010000030.1:315000-332500 GCA_035771165.1 Paragorgia papillata | reverse complement strand
CACCACCACAATCACTACCATCACTACAACTACTACCACTACAACCATCACTATGCACCACCACTATAACCACCAACAGCAACAACCAAATCACGTAAAACACAGTTACTCATACCGTCTTCGCTGTACTTGAACTCAGCCCAGCCAAAGTGCGACTGTATTGTAGTGAATATGATTCCAGCCATTTTGTTTGTGCTTTGTCTCCAAATGTTGCAATGTATGTTATGTAATATTCTCTTTGAATATCAATCTGAAGATAGTTTGATCCAGAGCTTGTCGGACACCAGCCACTGTTTGTCATTCTGGCTTCATGACCATCTCCTTCACTGGCAGAGAAGATGTTATTTGGAAATTTTTCAGTGTCCTCTAATAACGGTTCATTGCAAATTAGACCTAGAGTTAAAAAAATAAAGTAAAGACGTAGTTGTGTTGTAAAAAATCTGTTTGTTTGTTTGTTTGTTTGTTTTGTTTGTTTGTTTGTTTGTTTGTTTGTTTGCCTGCCTGTCTGTCTGTTTGTCTGTCTCCTTCCTATATAAGTTAATATATACATTTGACACCAGGATTCTTGCCCCCAGAAGTGTTGCCTTCAGGACGACCCCCACCCCCTCCGCCCTCACATCTTGAAATTCCCTGCAAAAATCCTGGTGTCAATCCTCGGTCTCTTCCCTATACCCATTCTAACATAAAGCTATTTTAGTAATACATACAATTAACATTTGGGATCTTGGCATTTTGAGTTAATGTGGAAGATTCAAGCTGAGCACAACAAGTTGTACTAGTTGGTTGAGTACCATAGCAATACAGGTCTCCTGACGCAAGCTTTATTCCAGCATTTATTGTCCATCCCTTATTACCACTGCCGCTCTTGGTGTTAATGAATCCCAAATGATGACACAGTGCAACCTCCTTTTCTTTACTCCAAGTTTTATCGTCGGCTGCTATCCAGGTTGTGCCATCAAAGACTTCAATGTAGCCTTGGTTTGGAGCTTGAGACAACCGAATTTTCGAAACTATAAACAATTATAACATATCTGTATATAATTTTTGTCAAATTCCCTGTTCATTATAGTTAAATCCCGTGCTCATTATCGTGAAATCCCGTGCTCATTATCGTGAAATTCCGTGCTCATTATCGACAAGTTCCGTGCTCATTATCGTCAAGTTCCGTGCTCATTATTATCAAATTTCATACTCATCACAGTCAAATTACACGCACACCATAGTCCAGTTTCGTAATGGTCAAATTGCGTGGTCAGAATCGTCAAATCCCGTGCTCATTATAGTGAAATTCCGTGTCCATTACAGACAAATTCCGTGCTCACTTATAATCCAATTTCTTGATTGTCAAACTCCGTGCTCATTATCATCAAATTCCGTGCTTATTATCATCAAATTCCGTGCTTTATCGTCAAATTCCATACTCATGATTACCTAATTTCGTGAAATTCCGTGTTAATTATAATCAAATTTCGTGCTCACTATAATCAATTTTCGTGTTCATAAGTTCCGTGCTACAAAATACTATTGTTTTATAATGACCAATATTAATTATACAACTTGCCTGTGTTAATAGCAGTGCCTGGTGTATCAGCGCAGTTGTATTCCATATAAAGTTGCCTTGATGTCTTTGGACATTGATTTAGTTTAAACAAATTACTGTCGGCAGTCATGTTACACGAGATCTTCCCATCACAATGAGCCTTGACAAAACATAAAGCAAACGAGCTACACTTGGTGTCATTGTTGTAGACAAATGGATTTCCGTCACTGAATTCTCCAAATTCTGCTTTCACAACCTCCATCTTTTGTGAGGAAGCACAGTTGACATCAGTCATTGTCGAATCTTTATCTGTCACTGATCCTAAATAATGTAAAGAGTAAAATGAACGAACGAACGAACGAACGAACGAACGAACGAACGAGCGAGCGAGCGGACGGACGAACGAGCGAGCGGACGGACGAACGAACGAACGGACGAACGAACGGACGAACGGATGGACGGACCGATAAACAAATAAATAAATAAATAAATAAATAAATAAATAAATAAATAAATAAATAGATAAATAAATAAATAAATAAATAAATAAATAAATAAATAAGTAAATAAATAAATAAATAAATAAATAAATAATTATAAATAACTGATAAAATGAATTTATTAAATCAAACTTACCAAACGTAAACTTTTGTAAATCCTGGTCACATGTTGTGGTTTTAACTGGATATGATCCATTGAAAGGTTTTGTTGTTATGCTGGGAGTGGCACAATATGTTCCATCATATATCTTTAAAGTACCTGACTTATGTCTCAAAGCAAATTCCGGCTTTCTAACGAATGTTGCACTTGACAAGTTATGATACACGATGAATCTGTTCTTATAATAATCTGTGTTTCCAGGTGGGTATCTTCTTCCGAAGAAAGTTCCAACCTTTTCAATGTTATGTACAAATGTATCATCGACATAACGAAACTGGGCATGAGAATCCAAACATCCATCATAAAATCTCACATAATAAGTAGCACCCCAGCCTTTAGTTGGTTTTAGGTTTTCAGCAAAAGATGTATCCTCAACCTTTAAACAAAGTCCACTTACTGAGTGTTTGATGAAAAAGCCTTGATGACCTTAAACAAAACAATAAATATCATAAAACAAGTTGTAAGTAGTAAATAACGTGACCTGAACACAAGTTCTGATTCGTTAAAATCCGTTTGTCATAAACTCAAGGTTCAACCTTGTACCCAGAACATTGTCATTGTGCATCCATGGCGAAATGAATAGTGAAATACAAAAGAATGAAAAATAAAAGATGGCGGAACCCTGGCATCGCCTAATCACATGACACCCTATAAAGTTGTGACAAAGTACAGTAATTTCATACGATATTTGTTCAATTGTTCCTTAAATAAAGTGTTGTTGGCATTTTAATGAACAGAAGAGCATGGTAGGAGCATTCAGTGAAAATTGCAAAAGAATCTGGCGTATACTTCTCGAGTTATAAACTTTCAAAGTTTGTCATGGCTAGTTCGTTTTTTGAGAAATTTGAGCTTCTTGGTAACAATGCTTTATGACGTACACAGATGGATTGATTGATAGATTTTATTTCGCCCATGCATGTATGCATTTGAACTAATTACATGTGAATTATTTATTTGTTGGGCTGGAGGCCTAGTAGAAACCTAAAAGGCTTTTAAAATAAGACCCCTAGTGGAAGATATATTCATTAATCTATTTACATAGAATCAGTGAGCTTAGGTCCAGATAGCAAATAATGATAAACTTTTCATATAATTACTGTAAAAAATTTAATTTATACTAGTTAGCTTTAAGAAAAACAAGAACTTCAAAAACTCATTAATAATTCACAAAAGACAAAAAAAAACCATGTTTATCATATCTTAAATGGTAAAGGATCCTTCTGATTTACATAAATTTAGCTTTGATTTCCTCGGCTTAGACAACGTTGTTTTTCAAAATTACTACGCCAATGAACTTAAAAAATAGATCGTTTTTAAAGCTATTCAAATTAAATCTGATAAAACACTGCTGCTCATGTTTTAAATATTACAGTTAGCCCACTTAAGCGCTATAAACCAGCAAACCTTCCTTGACAAATTGCTTCCTTACTCGTTCGTGTTTACGACACGAAATAACAAGTTATTATGCATAAAAATGTCAGGTATAGGCAAGTCTATCTTTCAAGATATTTAGCAGTTCACAAATATTTGCTCAGCACTTCAGTTGAATAAACCTAATGTAGGTTTATTACTTGAACGATATGCTCACTTAAACCCTTAAACACTAAGCTTTTCTTAACAAGTTTCTTCCTTATTTTCTCGGGATGTATACAACACAAATTGAAGACCTTCTTTGTCAATATTTCCCCAGTACTTTAGTGTAACAAACAGAGGTTATGTATGCCATTAACTGAACGATAAGTCTCACTTAAACTTTATAAACGACAAGCATTCCTTGATAACCTTTTTCCTTATTTCTTCGTACGTACCGGACACTCCATCAAATTGAGGATTTTCCCTAGCTTAACAAAGAACCTTGTTCCAAAGTGGACATAATCAGTATATTAACTGTCCGAGGGCTTTCCCAGAGGTGAATAAAATCATCTTGCGTTAGCCAGAATAAAATACTCTGGCGTTAGCCAGAATAAAATACTCTGGCGTTAGCCAGAATAAAATACTAAAGACCGATTTGAAGAGGAAAGCGTTAGAGAGACAGTTTATAACTCATCCCCGTCCGAGGGCTTCCCCAGAGGTGAATAAAATCGTCCGGCGTTAGCCAGAATAAAACACTAAAGACCGATTCGGACAGGAAAGAGTTAGATACGGTTAGTTATCAAAGAAAAATGTGTTGACGTTTCGTATATTCGTATCTGAACAAACTTCCTTGTTTATACAATACAATGCATGGTTTAAGCGACGAAATATATCCTACGAGTACAGCTTTATGAACTATGCTGCACAATATCTACAATAACACATCAAAGATGTAATCTAAAAACGAAAGCCAAGTTCTAAGAGCTTTGTAAGTGTTCATTTAACTAATAGATCACGATATTTCTAAATCTCGACACGCAACGATCAACTGGGAGACTATATACTTAAATATGTAATTATAAATACTAATAACTATATTAATGACTATTTTATACCTTTTATCAAAATGGCCAAGAGACAGAACAAGGATATTGTCCAGTAAGCCAAGCCCTTCATTTTGCCAAACCTCTGTTCGTTTCAAGAACGTTTCACCTCTCTTCCGCGTTCTTTCAGTTTTGTGTCTTTTACAATTGCATGCAGAATACTTCATATTTACGCTAATTAACTCACGCTTCAATAACTACTAAGTTCCCAAATATATACAGGCCCCCGTGGCTTTCGACATTAGCGTCCATTGGAGCTGGGGAAGCCCGAAGCCGTTCAGCTTGGAGATGCGGAAGCCGTTCAGCTAGCAAAAAAGAGTTGAAGAAATGTTTTTGCTGTACAATCTGTCGTTAGTTAGTATAGTACTTTCAGCTTGGAGTTTGTAAAGTTTTGTTAGTTCTTGCTCTACCAGCTGTCGTTAGTTTGTATAGTAATTTCAGCTTGGAGTTTGTAAAGTTTTGTTAGTTCTTGCTGTACAAGCTGTCGTTAGTTAGTATAGTACTTTCAGCTTGGAGTTTGTAAAGTTTTGTTAGTTCTTGCTCTACCAGCTGTCGTTAGTTTGTATAGTAATTTCAGCTTGGAGTTTGTAAAGATTTGTTAGTTCTTGCTCTACCAGCTGTCGTTAGTTTGTATAGTACTTTCATACCTCATACCTTTTATCAATATGACCAAGATATATAACAAAGGTATTCTCCAATAAACGAAGCCTTTCATATTTGTAAAAGTAAACGTCGGTTCTTCTCTAGAATGTTTCACTTCTCTTCCACATTCTTTCTCTTTTGTCTTTTTTGTATAAACAGTTTCCAAAATAATGTTTATGTTAATTCCTACATGGTTCGTCAACTAACCCCTTCTATGAGAAGTACATATAATCTTAATTCCTTCTATGAAAAGTACATCTAATCCTAACTCATTTTATGAGAAGTACATCTAATCTTAACTCACTTTATGAGAAGTACATCTAATCTTAACTTCTCCGACGAGAAGTACATCTAATCTTAACTTCTTCTACAGGAGTACATCTGATCTAATCTTAACTTCTTCTATGATCAAGAACTACATCTAATCTTAACTCCTATGAGAAGTACATCTAATCTTAACTTCTTCTATGAAAAGTACATCTAATCTTAACTTCTTCTATGAAAAGTACATCTAATTTTAACTTCTTCTATGAAAAGTACATCTAATCTTAACTTCTTCTATGAAAAGTACATCTAATGTTAACTTCTTCTATGAAAAGTACATCTAATCTTAACTTCTTCTATGAAAAGTACATCTAATCTTAACTTCTTCTATGAGAAGTACATCTAATCTTAACTTCTTCTATGAAAAGTACATCTAGTCTTAACTCCTTCGATGAGAAGTACATGTAATGTTAACTTCTTCTATGAAAAGTACATCTAATCTTAACTTCTTCTATGAGAAGTACATCTAATCTTAACTTCTTCTAAGAGAAGTACATCTAATCTTAACTTCTTCTATGAAGAGTACATCTAATCATAACTTCTTCTATGAAAAGTACATCTATATAATCTTAACTTCTTCTATGAAAAGTACATCTAATCTTAACTTCTTCTATGAAGAGTACATCTAATCTTAACTTCTTCTATGAAAAGTACATCTATATAATCTTAACTTCTTCTATGAGAAGTACATCTAATCTTAACTTCTTCTATGAGAAGCACATCTAATCTTAACTTCTTCTATGAGAAGTACATCTAATCTTAACTTCTTCTATGAGAAGTACATCTAATCTTAACTTCTTCTATGAAAAGTACATCTAATCTTAACTTCTTCTATGAAGAGTACATCTAATCTTAACTTCTTCTATGAAAAGTACATCTATATAATCTTAACTTCTTCTATGAAAAGTACATCTAATCTTAACTTCTTCTTTGAAGAGTACATCTAATCTTAACTTCTTCTATAAAAAGTACATCTAATCTTAACTTCTTCTATGAGAAGTACATCTAATCTTAACTTCTTCTATGAAGAGTACATCTAATCTTAACTACTTCTGTGAAAAGTACATCTATATAATCTTAACTTCTTCTATGAGAAGTACATCTAATCTTAACTTCTTCTATGAGAAGCACATCTAATCTTAACTTCTTCTATGAAAAGTACATCTAATCTTAACTTCTTCTATGAAAAGTACATCTAATCCTAACTTCTATGAAAAGTACATCTAATCTTAACTTCTTCTATGAAAAGTACATCTAATCTTAACTTCTTCTATGAGAAGTACATCTAATCTTAACTTCTTCTATGAAAAGTACATCTAATCTTAAACCCTTCTATGAAAAGTACATCTAATCTTAACTCCTTCTATGAGAAGTACATCTAATCTTATCTTCTTTGAGGAGAGCATTGATTACTGTAAATATGACAGATTCGATATTTTTGTGATTGTAGTTATGATATTTTATTTCTTTATGTTTCTCTACCGCTAAATGCGCGTAAAAAGTTTCTTTAATTCTATAAGCTGCATGATAAAAAAAGAAGACTTGAGTGTTACCACAAACATTTCTAGGGTTTTCAACGCTTTTCATCAAAAATACGTGCCATAAAAACACTCTTTTTAAACAGTTGGTTTCACCAAAGATTGATAGGTATTTTGGTCTTGTTCTTTTTTGCTAAGATCCAATGCTTCGTAAGCGCTGGATTTGATGTTTTCATCGTTGGAGTCAGGAGAAGAAGGATTTTGTACTTCATCATAAATACCATCGCTAAATGTTTTGTTATCAACATTTACCACTGAATCCTTTACGCAATGCTGCAGCTTCGGACGATGCAAGCATACATAGATTACTACAACAATCAAAACAGCATTGATGACCAACAAAATGGATATCACGACATATAGAATTGTTTTTGAAGATCCTTCGTCGCACACTTGAGATGCAGTACCAGTTGAGGGGTCTAAAATACAGAAACAATTACATGCAGTTGCAATTATAGTTTTAATAATTTTAATAAGTTTAATAATTTTTGTCTTGCCACGCTATAACCTTAAAATTGGTAGAACCTCACTAAGATATGGAGGTACACTTGCCTGGAACCTTGTACCAGATGCCCTAAGACAAGCTAGTGCACTAAGCAAGAATAGCAGAACATTGTTGGACAATATTAATTTTTCGAAGGAAACCTGCCTGATTACTAACAAAGTTAGATTTAGATTATTTGTATTATTAATATTTGAGTTATAGGTAAACCTTAGAAAAGGTTTTAACATATATTTAACAAATAGATTCCATTTTGCCGTTGTCTGTTCAGTTATAGATGCACAGATGACGTCACAACGTGGTAAGAACAAAAAAGTGGCCCACGAGACGCAGTCGAGTGGGTCACTGATGTTCTGACCACGTTGTTACGTCTTCTGTGCATCTATATCTGAACAGACAACAAAAAATGGAATCTATTTGTTTTATACAATAAACATTTAAAAGGTTTTTGTCGAAACTCTTGCCGGATTTTGGGCCATGAAGAAGGAAAAAAGCAAGTCAGCTGACGTGATCTGACGTGACCATGTGTCTGTCCTCTAATAGATCATGGCCAACAACCAATGAAAACACGCATAGCAACCAGGGTATTGTATATTACTTGATGGACCTTTTTCATAGATACCAGCGTGCATCATTCCCGCTCGGTGTCAGGGATACCCTCTTTACTCTCGATAACTTAAGAGAGTGTCTGTGACGTCGGGGTGGCGCGTGCTGGTGTTTGTGAGGGGGGTCTATTATCATTACTCGGGCTACCTGTGGTAGACGAGTCTAGGTTTCGGCTCCGTTATTTTTATTATTTTTTTGTCTCTGTTTCGAAATGGCAATCATTACGTCATCCCGTTAGGCTTTGCGGAACTGATGCGTGCTAAAATTTCATACGTTCTTTCTTTCTATAAATCTTCGCTTTCCTGATGTCTGATCAAGTTGTTTGAAGTGAAGTGTTCTTTCTTGGACATGTTCAGTGTGTTCACAGACGTAGTGGCTGCCAGTTCGCCGCTGCAATGTAGCTCGTTCAATCCAGCTCTTTCACTAACGGCAGGCGAACTGGCAGTGGGATGTCTAATGATCGCTTGAATCTACCGAATCTAGCACTGTAGATTGCACTGTAGGTTATTTTGTACTTTTTAACAAACGCTTAATATGTGCACGCTGTTTCGTGCATAGGCTATGCCAAGCTGCATTGTTATGAGTAGCTCGAGTGAACGCCTAAGCAAGCGTCTTGTTTATTATTATTTATCGTACTGTTATTTCATTTTATCACTTGTATCTCATTTAATTATTAATTATCAGGTCCACATCAGCTCATGCTGCCTGTAATTTAACCTGCTTTACCAAATGTAATGAGTAATGAGTAATGATTTATTTAACGTCGTAAACACAGGATGTGGTCGCCCAATCATCCGAGCCAGAGGCTCATGTTAAAAGTGGATAAGCTAAGACCTAAGTGTTGATTTTACAGAGGGAGGAAAACCGCAGAACCCTGCGAAAAACCCTCGACCCACAGTAGAGACCAACTAAACTCTACTCACATGAAATTCAAGTTCGAGAACGGGGCTATTCCCAGACGGTCACCCATCCAAGTACTAACCCCGTCCAACTGGGCTTAACTACAGCGGTGAGAGGCAGCGCCCTAACAGCAAAATAAAATATGTATGTGTGTAATGTTCCCTCTTTAAAACATTTAGATCGAACATTTTAAATTTAATACTAAGTGCTTTTTAATACTAATGTTTTTATTTTTGACATTTCTTTCTTTCTTAATTTATTTATACTATATTTTTTATAATATTAGTTTGTAATTTAGCAATAGCTGATGGCCGCAAGTTTATCAATTCTTTGTAATGTGTTACCTTATAGCAACTTGCAGAGCGGTAATAAGTTGTTGGAACAACCTGTCACAAGTCCGTTGAAGTCATCAACATTGTTGCAAGTTGTCAACAACCTGTTACAGACTTGTTAACAAACTGGGAACAACCAGTGTGAATACATCCTGATGACAGCTGGTTGGAACAGCCATGTAGCAACTTGTTGGCATGGATGGAACAGCCTGGGTGTTTTTACGCATGTAGTCTAATACCAGTCCAGTCTCAGAAATTCTGACAACCAACCAACACAATTCAACATACCAACCCTTTCAGTAGTGTAAAAATATGTTTGTGTCGTTAAATGTTTGAAGGGGAAATGCAATTTTAGAATTTCCAAAAATAGTTTGGAACGCATTGTTAACAATTTGAGGCCTGAACCTCTCCCTGTGCTGAATAAAATCGTCTGGCGTTAGGCAGAATAAAATACTAAAGACTCGTCTCCAGGCTTCAAAGTGTTAAATAATGTTACCTGCTTCCTTCGTTGTAAACGTTTGAGAGACACTTTCACCAGGTCCATAAACGTTTCCTGCTTCAATAGTCACTTCAAAATTGCTGTAAGGTTTCAGATCATTCAATGTGTATTGGTTGTTGTTATCTTTTCTTGTGACATTGTCTTTCTGTGTGCCATTTAAGAAGACCAGGAAATAAGTTACACCACCGTGTCCTTCATTTTGAGGCACTGACCAAGAAACACGAGCTGAGCTTGCAGTTATTGTGTCAACGCCAAATTGTTGTACTGGACCAGGCAGAGCTAATAAATAACATTAAAGAAAGATAGTTAATAAGATACTGGCAAAAAATGCTGTTCATAAAGATGTAGTAAACATATTTTTAAAAAGAAATCTGCTTTGAATTAACAAATAAAACATAAAGCTGCGTGCATGTGCACTTTTAGCTTGATTCTTCTTATTATTATTTTATAAAACAAATAAAACATGACCGTCATTTGAACACGAAAGAAGTTGAGTAGAGGCACGAGGCGATAGCCGAGTTCTTTACACTTCTTTCGTGTTCAAATCACGTCAAACGTACCTTTATAAGAGTACATATGCACAGGAGCGATATGTTTTATTTGTTTTATAAAATATGAAGAAAAAATCAAGCTAAAAGTGAGGTAGTTTTTGGAACTTGGTGGGCCTTTCCGGCCAGCTGACGCCATTCTACGCCATTTTACGCACTCATGATCTCTGTTCTATTATAAATGCACGGAGCCCAGCCAATCAGAGCGTGTGTAGAGAACACCTTATTTTATAAACCTTCTTACCATAACCACATAATTCAACTCGAAGACAAAAATCATTTCCCTGATTTGGATTAATCCTTAAATATCTTGCACGAGCTATATCAAGTCTTGTAATAGAAGCTTGATAGGCATTAAGGTTTGCTGTAACCTGACAGAAAAAAACAAAAAAGTTAATGTGTTGGAATGTCTTTCTAATTTGTACGATTCGAATCGGGAACACCATACAAAGTTATTTCAAAATAAATATGACACTGAAAATAGCAACAACACCAACAACAACACCAACAACAACAACACCAACACCAAAACCAACATCAACACCGGCATCTAATTCATTCCACTTTAGAATAATAAACCATGAGGATTTGAAAATTGTACTAAACCATATGAAAATTAGCAAGTCAGCTGGACCGGATAAGATTTCAGCTAAACTTCTACAAGAGGCTGGCGACTCAATAGTCGAGTCATTGGCTCATATCTTCAACTTATCGCTGCAAACAGGGATATTCCCTGAAGATCTGAAAGTAGCCTGCGTTTCGCCCATTTATCAAGCTGGATCTAGATCTGACTGTGGAAATTATCGACCTATATCCGTTATTTCAGCTGTTGCAAAACTTATTGAAAAAATCGTTTTCAATCAATTATCTTCTTTTCTTGAAATGAACGAAGTCATTGCTCTTCAGCAATCAGGCTTTCGAAAAAAGCATTCGACAGAGACTGCACTTCTTCAGTGGCTTGTCAACTTGGACAATGGCCTTGTCAACGGTATTTTATTCCTTGATTTAAAAAAGGCAGGTGAGACTTCCTGGTGCAATTTCCAAGATCGCCGCATGCCCAGCTGGAGTACCACAAGGCTCGGTAATCTCACCATCCCTGTTCAGTGTCCATGTCAATGACCTGGAGGGTGCTATTCCGCATGATATTAGGGACTGCATTGGTATTTGTAAGTATGCAGATGACTGCACCTCATACGAAGCCGTCTCGGCTAATCATCCAAGTCAAATGCAAGTGGTCCTTGACAGCGTACAGTCTTGGTCTCAAGAAAACAAGATGGTTTTAAATTCCACCAAAACCAAGGAAATGTGGATACGTTTTAGGGATGTGCCAGCCCCAGATAACTTAACAATCGAGGGTAAACCACTGGAACGTGTAAGCAGCTTTAAGCTCCTGGGTGTTTTCTGCCAAGACGACCTTAAGTGGAACATTCATGTGCAAGAGACAATAAAGAAAGCTAATAAGAGACTTTTCCATCTACGTGAGAGCAGGAAGGCTAGCCTTCCGTTAGAGGTTGGTATTACTATGTACTGCTCATGAATAAGGCCCCTCCTGGAGTATGCTTCACCGATATGGAGTGGGCTACCAAGCTATTTGGAAAAGGAAATTGAACAAGTGCAAAAGAGAAGCCTGTCTATTATCGGAGTCCCAAAGAATACTTTGAAGAAGTTGAGTGTGAGACGGGATCTAGCCACTAAATGTGAGCTAGAACGTATCATATCAGACGAATTACACCCGTGTTATAAATATACTCCACCCTATAATGAGTGTAAATATAATCTGAGAAATAAGAGAAGATTGAATCCACCTCTATCAGGAACAGAGAGACATAAAAACAGTTTTATTCCACGTGCCATAAGCCTATTGAACGAATGAATGTATAGCTATTTTAGTCAATTGAATATGTTGTATATATATATCTCTAACTTATAATTTCTGCGTTGTATATATTTCTTCTTGTTTTAGAATTCTATTTCTGTATTAATACTTTGTAATACCATTTGTATATTCATTCTTAAAGATGGTAAATAAAGCTTATTATTTTTCTCAGGTCCGTAACTGCAGGTCCGTAACAAAAATGCCGGCTTCTGATTGGCTAAATACGAGGTCCGTATCACACAAGTACGGACCTCTCGTTTTTCCCGCCAAAACTAATATGGGGGTGAAAAAACAGTTTTCAAACCAAAAAAGTGGTGAAAATGTACTCCGATGATAGTGAGCATAGCGAGAGCGAATTTTATTATCCCCAAGACGACGTCCCAAGCACAAGTGCTGGAAATTTAGTCTATTCAGACCCAAACGCGAACGAAAACGGGTGTTACAATGGCAGCGATATTGACATCCAAAATTATATTGAGAGTCAACGACCGGAAAACACGAAGAAGAAAACGGAATACGATATAAATGTCATCACCAGGTACTTTTTGTCTATAAATGAAGTACGAGAAATTCAAACCATACCTGCCAAGGAATTAAACATCCTCCTCGCCAAATGTTTCGTTAACGCTCGCAAGAAAAATGACGACGTTGACGAACCTTCGTCTCTCACAGTTTTTCAGAGAAGTCTTTCAGAGAAGTTGACTTGTGACAATTATTTTGTTTTAATGTGGGAAAAATAAATAAGTTATTTACCAAACTTTGTCGGTCCGTACTGGAAAAATATTGCCCTCGGTCTGGACTGCACGGAACTCGGCCTGCGGCCTCGTTCCGTACAGTCAAGACCTTGGGCAATATTTTTCCAGTACGGACCTCCAGTTTGGTAAATAACATATATTTATTATACCGTTGACCATAGTATTCTGATATCTAGACTCGAATGTTATGGTGTACATTGGACTGCTCTCCGGTGGTTTCAGTCTTATGTTCATAATCGTAAGCAAATTTGTAAAGTAAATCAAAAGGTGACGTGTACGAAGACGGTGCACTGTGGTGTTCCGCAAGGGTCAAACCTTGGACCACTACTTTTTCTATTATACATTAATGATTTACCAAAATGCATTAAAAAAACAAATGCAGCCTTGTTCCTTTCAAATCGAACAAAAACTTAACTCTGATCTTGAAAATGTCCGCAAATGGTTGTTGGCAAACAAATTAACTTTGAACAAAGAAAAGACTGAATATATGATTATTGGATCGCGACAAAGGTTAGAAGCATTCTTAGAGAATGATCCTGAAATAACCATCGGAGAGCAGACTATTAAGCGAGTACCAAATAAAAAGGTGTTATATCGATGAACAGTTGAAATGGGACAAACACAACGAATAACAATGCAAACCTATATTAAGAAACATTAGCTTGTTAAAAAAAGCTAAACAATTTGTCCCTCAAGAAACTTTAATCACAATGTATAATGCACTGTTGTTGCCCCATTTCAATTACTGTTCTGCTGTTTGGCGCGATGGTAAAAACTCTAATATTGATAAACTATTCGAATTACAAAAACGAACAGCTAGGATTATTACCGGTTCAAGATATGAAATACGCTCAGCTGAAATCTTTAACAACTTAAAGTGGTCTCCCATCTCAAATAGTTTGAATCAACGTGAAACGATAATGATGTACAAAATACTAAAGGGTATAGCACCAAACTATTTGACCCAACTGTTTAACGTATGTGATAATCAGTATTATAACTTACGGAGTAACAACACTAAACTTACTTTAAAAAACAAACAAACTAACTTTCTAAAGAGAAGTTTCTGCTATAGAGGAGCTGTGTGCTGGAACAGGTTAGAGGACGTAATTGCTAATAATATTAATACTATGACCCTGAAAACATTTAAAAGAAAAATTTGTGACTTATCTTATAAATAGTTTGCCCACCCAATTTTGTAAATAGCTATTACTAGTTAGATGTCATTTGTTTCTACTTTTTTCTTTCATTTTTTGTATATATTTATGTAAGTTTTACTGTAGGATAATGAACGATGTATTGGTTTTAGACACGGCCCTTTGAAAATCAGACTCTCAGAAAGGTTACCGTGTTAAAAACATTTTAAATAATAATAATAATAATAACCAAACAAACACAAACACAAACACAAACACAAACACAAACACAAACACAAACACAAACACAAACACAAACACAAACACAAACACAAACACAAACACAAACACAAACACAAACACAAACACAAACACAACACAAACACAAACACAAACACAAACACAAACACAAACACAAACACAAACACAAACACAAACACAAACACAAACACAAACACAAACACAAACACAAACACAAACACAAACACAAACACAAACACAAACACAAACACAAACACAAACACAAACACAAACACAAACACAAACACAAACACAAACACAAACACAAACACAAACACAAACACAAACACAAACACAAACACAAACACACACACAAACACACAACACAAACACAAACACAAACACAAACACAAACACAAACACAAACACAAACACAAACACAAACACAAACACAAACAAACACAAACACAAACACAAACACAAACACAAACACAAACACAAACACAAACACAAACACAAACACAAACACAAACACAAACACAAACACAAACACAAACACAAACACAAACACAAACACAAACACAAACACAAACACAAACACAAACACAAACACAAACACAAACACAAACACAAACACAAACACAAACACAAACACAAACACAAACACAAACACAAACACAAACACAAACACAAACACAAACACAAACACAAACACAAACACAAACACAAACACAAACACAAACACAAAACACAAACACAAACACAAACACAAACACAAACACAAACACAAACACAAACACAAACACAAACACAAACACAAACACAACACAAACACAAACACAAACACAAACACAAACACAAACACAAACACAAAACACAAACACAAACACAAACACAAACACAAACACAAACACAAACACAAACACAAACACAAACACAAACACAAACACAAACACAAACACAAACACAAACACAAACACAAACACAAACACAAACACAAACACAAACACAAACACAAACACAAACACAAACACAAACACAAACACAAACACAAACACAAACACAAACACAAACACAAACACAAACACAAACACAAACACAAACACAAACACAAACACAAACACAAACACAAACACAAACACAAACACAAACACAAACACAAACACAAACACAAACACAAACACAAACACAAACACAAACACAAACACAAACACAAACACAAACACAAACACAAACACAAACACCAACACCAACGCCAACGCCAACGCCAACACAAACACCAACAAACAAATAAATACCAATTCAATTGCTTATACCGTCTTCATTGTACTTGAACCCAGTCCAGCCAAAGTGCGACTGTATTGTAGTGAATATGATTCCAGCCATTTTGTTTGTGCTTTGTCTCCAAATGTCGCAATGTATGTTATGTAATATTCTCCTTGAAGATCAATCTGAAGATATTTTGATCCAGAGCTTGTCGGACACCAGCCAGTGTTTGTTACTCTGGCTTTATAGCCGTTCCCATCACTACTAGCGTTGAAGATGTTATCTGGAAATTTTCCAGAGTCCTTTAATAACGGTTCATTGCAAATTGAACCTAGAGTTCAAAAGAAAGAGATTAGTAAACAGTTGTGATGTAAAAAAACTGTCTGTCTGTCTGTCTGTCTGTCTGTCTGTCTGTCTGTCTGTCTGTCTGTCTGTCTGTCTGTCCGTCTGTCTATTTGAAACAAGGATTCTTGCCCCCAGAATTGTTGCCTTCAGGACAACCGCCCTCTCCCTCACATCTTGAAATTCCCTGCAAAATCCTGGTGTCAATCATCGTCAATCTAACATATAAGTATTTTAGTATACCTACATTTTACATTCGGGATCTTGGCACTTTGACTTAAGGTGGAAGTAACAAGCTGAGCACAACAAGATGTGTCAGTTGGTTGAGTGCCATAGCAAAACAGGTCTCCTGATGCAAGCTTTTCTCCAATAGGTATTGTCTCTTTGACAGCACCACTGCCGCTCTTGGTGTTAATGAATCCCAAATGATGGCACAGTGCAACCTCCTTTTCTTCACTCCAGGTTTTATCGTCGGCTGCTATCCAGGTTGTGCCATCAAAGACTTCAATGTAGCCTCGGTTTGGAGCTTGATGCAGCCGAATCTTGGAGACTATAAAAAATTATATGTAAAACGAGATCGCCAATTGACGTTATTGGAGGATTGGTTTCAAGCCACAGGGGGGATGCCACCCCTGATCAGAGGTAACCATGGCAACCCCGCCACAGCCCAACTCCAGGCACCTGTCACACTGTCAAAGCAGTGGAAATATATACTTACCTTGCATTCTATCAGGAGTGGGTGGGTGGATCAATAAACAGCGCGCGCAAAACCAGTCAAGCTCAGACCACGCTGATAAGACTTTGATGAGTGCTGAAATAATCCCCACATATTATAAATGAGTGACCACTGACCAGATATGTAAGAAATAGATAGCGCGCGCAAAACCAGTCAAGCTCAGACCACGCTGACAAGACTTTGATGAGCGCTGAAATAATCCCCACATATTATAAATGAGTGACCGCTGACTAACATTGTCTCCTTTTTTACCGTGCCTAAATTACATTTAGCCACATATATCTGTATTTTTTCAAATTATATTTAAATGTCGTGTTCACTATCATGCTCATTATTGACAAATTTCGTACTCATCACGCTCAATATAGTACAATTTCGTGATTGTCAAACTCCGTGCTCATTATCGTCAAATTCCGTGCTCATTATCGTTAATTCCGTGCTCATTATCGTCAAATTCTGTGCTCATTATCATCAAATTCCGTACTCATGATTATTTAATTTCGTGAAATTGCGTGCTCACTATAGTCAAATTTCGTGACTGTCAAATTGCGCGCTCAGTATCGTAAAATTCCGTGCTAATTATAGACAAATTTGGTGCTCAC
>JAWNZC010000030.1:307500-310000 GCA_035771165.1 Paragorgia papillata | reverse complement strand
GCTTCGTTCGTTTTAAATGTTTTAGAAACTTTCTCGCCAACTCCATAAACGTTTCCTGCTTCAATAGTCACTTCATAATTGCTGTAAGGTTTCAGATCATTCAATGTGTATTGGCTGTTGTTATCTTTCCGTGTGACATTGTCTTTCTTTGTGCCATTTAAGAAGATCAGGAAATATGTTACGCCAAGGTGTCGTTCATTTTGAGACAATGACCAAGAAACACGAGCTGAGCTTGCAGTTATTGTATCAACGACAAATTGTTGTACTTTATTATTAAAAACCTTTTATTATGAACTTTTATTAAAAGTTAATTCATTTGAAATAACTGTGTCCGCAACTCTGCATTGATTGGTTTGTGTTTGATTATTATTCTGTTATAAATAGGTCAAGCACTCAAGTGCCCTTTGATTTTTTGTTTGTGCCCTTTTGTTAAAAAAATGCCCTTTTGATAACAAATTGCACCTCTTGCCCCCAACAACTTCCGGCATCCCTGACTGGACCAGGCAGAGCTAATAAATAACATTAATAAAAATATATTTAATATGATACTGGCAATAAATGCTGTTGATACAGATGTAGTAAACATTAAAAAGAAATCTGCTTTGAATTAACAAATAAAACATAAAGCTGCGTGCACATGCACTTTTAGTGCACATGCACATGCACTTTTATGCACTACGCCATTCATGATCTGTATTCTCTTATTTATTATATGCATGACAAAATTACTACATTCTGATTGGTTGAGAGGAGTACAAATTATAATGTACTGCAAATTAATAAAAATAGAGAAGGCCCTGGGAACGATGTTGACAATAAAATTCAAAATCGTGGCCAATTCTGTAATGGAAAGTTTTCCCATTTCCAACGACTTGTGGTACACTATGAACTAAAAATTCCCTGTAAATATTTTAAAATGAGTACAGAAAACACCCAGAGTGAAAACGTTTCTTGTCAAGTGACGAAACAAGATGTTTTTAAAGGCGTGAGTGAGTACGAAGCGTACGTGTTGTAATTTTGTCATGCATATAATAAATGAGTAATCATATGATTTTTCTCGTACAATTAAGGATTTACACTACTCGTGATATTTGGAAATTATGTCAAATTGCACTCGCCTTACGGCTCGTGCAATTTTGACGACATTTTCAAATATCACTTATAGTGTAAATCCTTAATTGCACTCACCATCATATGATTACCTATACTAATAATATACATGAAAAAATATCTCGACTGTGATTGACTGATTCCAGTGCAGTTAATCCCAAACAACAGTGCAAAAATCTGTAATCACAGTGCAAAAATCTGTAATCACAGTGCAAAAATCTGTAATCACAGTGCAAAAATCTGTAATCACAGTGCAAAAATCTGTAATCACAGTGCAAAAATCTGTAATCACTAAGAACCAATCAAATTGATTGTACAGCGGATTTTTCCCGACACAAAACAAACAAAAGATGGCGGCCAAGATTCGGCGGTTTTGGGGATAATTTGTTCAAATTTGAAGCTAGTTATGCTTTAATATTGCCAAGTGAAGTACCTACAAGAAGACCAGAAGCTTCTTTATGCCTCGAGTAAACTTTTTCAAGTAGTAAAGGAAGCGAAGCGTTTTTTAACAAATAAATATGCCAGGAGTGGACGCCGTGAAACATGCGTACGTTAAAATGTTAGTACAGTTGTTTTGAACATTTTTTCATGTATATTATTAATAAGTAATAGCATGGTTTCTCGTGCAATTTGGAAAAACATGCACTCGTGAGTTTTTCAAATACTTCAAATAGCACTCGTCCTTCGGACTCGTGCTATTTTGACAGTATTTGAAAAACTCACTCGTGCATGTTTTTTCCAAATTGCACGAGAAACCATGCTATTACCTATACATATGCACGGTGCCCAGCCAATCAGAGCGTGCGTAGAGGACACCTTATTTTATAAACATTTTTAAAAGAACTTCTTACCATGACCACATAATTGAACTCGAAGACAAAAATATTTTGCCTGACTTGGAATAATCCTTAAATATCTTGCACGAGCTATATCAAGCCTTGTACTAGAAGCTTGATAGGCATTATGGTTTGCTGTAATCTGACAGAAAAAAAAACCAAAAATACAAAAAAGTTAATGTGTTGGAATTTAATTTGTATGATTCGAATCAAGAACACCATGCAAAGTTATTTCAAAATAAATATGACACTGAAAATAGCGACGACGACAACAAAAATAAGAATAACAATAACAACGACATTGCCACCACCACCACCAACACCACCACCAACACCACCACCAACACCACCACCAACACCAACACCAACACCAACACCACCAACACCACCAACACCACCAACACCACCAACACCACCAACACCACCAACACCACCACCAACACCACCACCAACACCACCAACACCACCAACACCACCACCAACAACACCAACACCAACACCACCAACACCACCAACACCACCAACACCACCAACACCAACACCAACACCAACAT
>JAWNZC010000030.1:272500-300000 GCA_035771165.1 Paragorgia papillata | reverse complement strand
TGAGTGAGTGAGTGAGTGAGTGAGTGAGTGAGTGAGTGAGTGAGTGAGTGAGTGAGTGAGTGAGTGAGTGAGTGAGTGAGTGAGTGAGTGAGTGAGTGAGTGAGTGAGTGAGTGAGTGAGTGAGTGAGTGAGTGAGTGAGTGAGTGAGTGAGTGAGTGAGTGAGTGAGTGAGTGAGTGAGTGAGTGAGTGAGTGAGTGAGTGAGTGAGTGAGTGAGTGAGTGAGTGTGAGTGAGTGAGTGAGTGAGTGAGTGAGTGAGTGAGTGAGTGAGTGAGTGAGTGAGTGAGTGAGTGAGTGAGTGAGTGAGTGAGTGAGTGAGTGAGTGAGTGAGTGAGTGAGTGAGTGAGTGAGTGAGTGAGTGAGTGAGTGAGTGAGTGAGTGAGTGAGTGAGTGAGTGAGTGAGTGAGTGAGTGAGTGAGTGAGTGAGTGAGTGAGTGAGTGAGTGAGTGAGTGAGTGAGTGAGTGAGTGAGTGAGTGAGTGAGTGAGTGAGTGAGTGAGTGAGTGAGTGAGTGAGTGAGTGAGTGAGTGAGTGAGTGAGTGAGTGAGTGAGTGAGTGAGTGAGTGAGTGAGTGAGTGAGTGAGTGAGTGAGTGAGTGAGTGAGTGAGTGAGTGAGTGAGTGAGTGAGTGAGTGAGTGAGTGAGTGAGTGAGTGAGTGAGTGAGTGAGTGAGTGAGTGAGTGAGTGAGTGAGTGAGTGAGTGAGTGAGTGAGTGAGTGAGTGAGTGAGTGAGTGAGTGAGTGAGTGAGTGAGTGAGTGAGTGAGTGAGTGAGTGAGTGAGTGAGTGAGTGAATGAATGAGTGAATGAATGAATGAATGAATGAATGAATGAATTAATGAATGAATGAATGAATAAATAAATAAATAAATAAATAAATAAATAAACTATATATTGCCAGCTATTTACGTTTGGGACTTAAAGTCAAAAGGGAAACCGTTCAGTGTAAATTGGTCTATTTTAAAACGCGCCGCCCCTTACACAAGTGGAGCAAGCCGCTGTAATCTTTGCCTAGAAGAAAAGCTGCTTATTCTGAAAGCTAACAAAGCGAACTTGCTCAACAAACGATCGGAGCTAATTTCAAAATGCCGGCATGAAAATAAATTTTATGCTAGGAACGTCCGCCGCTTTAGGAACAGAGATGCACATCCGGGAACAATCTCTCGAACTCATCCCACGCAATTTCGCGCGTGCGGTGATGTCACGTGTGCCGCGATCTCACGTGTGCCACGCAATATAAACAGAAGCTAAAGTGAAACTTTTTCAGTTGCCTGATGATCGCTTAACGCGTGAAACTCGGAGTAGCAACGTTCATTTTATTAAATAGAATCTATCTTGCTCTACCTTCAAAAGTATCGAGCATTCTGTGGTCTATTGTAAACGACTACTTATATATATATATATATACAAAAATTTCAAGCACGTAATTTAATTGTTAAATATGAGTCACCTTTACATTAAAAAAGAACAAGACGCCTGCTCAGGCGTTCACTCGGGCTACTGATTTCTGAAAGGTTCGCGTAGCCTGTGCGTACTCTAGCAAGACTACATGACAATGGCAAAGAATCTATGGTACAATATATGAACTGCTGCGGTGCAGGAAGCGCCGAATGTTTGCTAATGTAATATAAATGTAAACTAGAAATTACTATCGCAAGTAAAGTGCTGCCTCAAATGGGACAAAAACGTTTAGCCTACTCCACAGGCAACTCTATGCAGTCTGTGGCCAATGTGACACACCCCTTGCCCATTCCACCTAAGATTGCCCACTCCACCTAAGTTTGCCCACTCCACCCAAGGTTGCCCACTCCACCCAAGATTCCCCTAGTTAGTAGTATAGTACTTTCAGCTTGGAGTTTGTAAAGTTTTGTTAGTTCTTGCTCTACAAGCTGTCGTTAGTATAGTACTTTCAGCTTGGAGTTTGTAAAGTTTTGTTAGTTCTTGCTCTACAAGCTGTCGGTTAGTTAGTATAGTACTTTCAGCTTGGAGTTTGTAAAGTTTTGTTAGTTCTTGCTCTACAAGCTGTCGTTAGTTAGTATAGTACTTTCAGCTTGGAGTTTGTAAAGTTTTGTTAGTTCTTACTCTAAAAGCTGTCGTTAGTTGGTATAGTACTTTCAGCTTGGAGTTTGTAAAGTTTTGTTAGTTCTTGCTCTAAAAGCTGTCGTTAGTTGGTATAGTACTTTCAGCTTGGAGTTTGTAAAGTTTTGTTAGTTCTTCCTCTACAAGCTGATTCTGGAACAACTTTATTGCCAAACGAGACTGAGCAGCTGAACGTTACAAACGTCTTCTCTAGCTACATCGCACCTTCGGTTCTCACATCTCAGTCTCACCTCGCTTCTAACCTAATACATCGAGTTGCTGTGTTTATATATCTTACATTTCAGCGACAGTCAGCTTCCTGAATCACGGTCATTACGTCGGTCCTTACGTAGGAACAAACTGCGTGGTTATTCACCAATACCTTCTTTGCCAAATACGGTATACAAACATTATCTACGTCAATGTACTACGTAAAACTAATGATCTGGAAACCTACTTACAAGAATGCGGATACAAACCCACGCTAGAGATTAAACATTTTAACGCCTTCGTAAAGTTAAGTTATAACAAATTATATACAAATTCACAATGCCGTCGGAAAACACCTCAACCCAACTCGATCAAAGGCAAAATAACTCGAAAAAAACGGCCTGACGGGATGATGCAATAATGCAATTTTGTGTGGCGAAAAAATAAAAATAACAAACGTAGCCGAAACCTAGACTCGGCTACCACAGTAGCCCGAGTAATAAAAGATAAAAATATTAAATATCAAAGTATAATTGTTCAGAATTAAATTAAAAAAATCAGTGCTAAATTAATCTTACCAAACGTAAATTTTTGTATATCCGTGTTGCATGTTGTGGTTCGGTTTAGATAAGTTCCTTCTGAAGGTGTTGTTGATCCATTAGAAATAGCACAGTATTTCCCATTATACATGCTTAAAGAACCTGACAATGTCTGGTTTAAACGAAATCGTGATTCCCTAACGAATTTCTTATTTGCTGCCCCCAACGCCACATACACGAGGAAAGTGTCAAAATACTTTGGGTTATTTCTTGCAATTAAAGTTCCATCCTTAGCAATGTTCTGTACATATTCATTACTGACAAAACGGAACTGAGCATCAGGATGTAAACAGCCATCATGAAACTCCACGTAATATATCGATCCCCAAGTTCCTCCAGAAAAAGGACGTTGTTGGGGCTTTACACAAAGTCCAGATTCAGAATGTTTTATAAAAAATCTTTGAAGACCTGTAATGGAAAAATTATATACTGTATATTTATATTTATATTTATATTTATATATATATATATATATATATTGATAATTAGGATTTATATTGCGCATTCTTCATGACGTAATGATCGAATGTGCATTAAGATGTAGGTGTTGATTTTTACGGAGGGAGGAAAACTGGAGAACCCGGCGAAAAACCCTCGAAGCACAGGAGAGACCAACTAAACTCTACTCACATGAGTCCCCACCCCGAGAACGGGGTTATTCACAGACGGTCACCCATCCAAGTACTAACCCCGTCTAACCGGGCTTAACTATTGGTGAGAGGCAGCGCCCTAACAGCACACGCCACCCGTGCATATATATATATATATATATATATTTATACAATAAGCTAAATGTTTTGCTAGTTTTCATTGGTCGAGAGCCATGATCTATTACTGGACAGATGCACGGATTTCATCACAACACTGTAAAAACTGATTGGTTGAAACAACCAATTTTAATGGTTGTCTCAGACTCAGACCAATTTTAATTGGTTGAAACAACCAAAACATTTGGTTGAAATAACCATATTTTGGTTGTTTCAACCAATAATTTAAGTTGTTTTAACCTTTAAAAATTGGTCAAAACGTGAGTCTGAGACAACCAATTGAAATAGGTTGATTCAACTAGTCAGTTTTTACAGTGAACTTTTTCTGATTGCTGTGAACCAATGAAAATCGCCACTCCAATGTCACGAACCAATCATATTGCTTGTTTTGTATAGATCATGGATCACGTCAGATGGCGTGCTTCATCTTTTTCAATGCCCAGGAAGTTCGGGGGGAAATTCAATAAATCTTATCAAAAGTTGTTTTTTTAAACTTTTTTATTGTATAAAACAAATAGATTCCATTTTGTCGTTGTCTGTTCAGTTATAGATGCACAGAGGACGTCACAACGTGGTAAGAACATCAGTGACTGCGTCTCGTGGGCCACTTTTTTGTTCTTACCACGTTGTGACGTCATCTGTGCATCTATAACTGAACAGACAAGGGCAAAATGGAATCATTTGTTAAATATATATATACATACTGTACATACAAACATAATAATTTTGTAGTTAGTTAATAAAGTCTTTATTTGTGGCAGTCGCAACACAGCGACCTATGTAGTGACGATTTATAGTTTATATAAATTATGGTTAATAATATAGCAATATAGTCGGCAGACAAGAGACTTCAGTCGGCAGTCGGCACACGCCAGCGGTCAGCCTCGGCGAATACTGGTACTGACGAGTGACGATTATGAGGCAGTCGGCAAAATCGAGCGTACCTCCCCCCTGCATAATTTTCTGAGGACGGCCTTGTGTACCCTACAAAAATAACTCATTCACTTCACCTACTTGGTTCGTCTGAAATGTTTTAGAAACTTTCTCGCCAACTCCATAAACGTTTCCTGCTTCAATAGTCACTTCATAATTGCTGTAAGGTTTCAGATCATTCAATGTGTATTGGCTGTTGTTATCTTTCCGTGTGACATTGTCTTTCTTTGTGCCATTTAAGAAGATCAGGAAATATGTTACGCCACCGTGTCGTTCATTTTGAGACAATGACCAAGAAACACGAGCTGAGCTTGCAGTTATTGTTTCAACGACAAATTGTTGTACTTTATTATTAAAAACCTTTTATTATGAACTTTTATTAAAAGTTAATTCATTTGAAATAAATGCAACTCTGCATTGATTGATTTGTGTTTGATTGTTATTATGTTATAAATAGGTCAAGCACTCAAGTGCCCTTTGATTTTTTGTTTGTGCCCTTTTGTTAAAAAAATGCCTTTTTGATAACAAATTGCACCTCTTGCCCCCAACAACTTCCGGCATCCCTGACTGGACCAGGCAGAGCTAATAAATAACATTAATAAAAATATATTTAATATGATACTGGCAATAAATGCTGTTGATACAGATGTAGTAAACATTAAAAAGAAATCTGCTTTGAATTAACAAATAAAACATAAAGCTGCGTGCACATGCACTTTTAGTGCACATGCACATGCACTTTTATGCACTACGCCATTCATGATCTGTATTCTCTTATTTATTATATGCATGACAAAATTACTACATTCTGATTGGTTGAGAGGAGTACAAATTATAATGTACTGCAAATTAATAAAAATAGAGAAGGCCCTGGGAACGATGTTGACAATAAAATTCAAAATGGCGGCCAATTCTCTAATGGAAAGTTTTCCCATTTCCAACGACTTGTGGTACACTATGAACTAAAAATTCCCTGTAAATATTTTAAAATGAGTACAGAAAACACCCAGAGTGAAAACGTTTCTTGTCAAGTGACGAAACAAGATGTTTTTAAAGGCGTGAGTGAATACGAAGCGTACGTGTCGTAATTTTGTCATGCATATAATAAAAGAGTAATCATATGATTTTGCTCGTACAATTAAGGATTTACACTACTCGTGATATTTGGAAATTATGTAAATTTTGACGAAATTATCAAATATCACTTATAGTGTAAATCCTTAATTGTACTCACCATCATATGATTACCTATACTAATAATATACATGAAAAAATATCTCGACTGTGATTGACTGATTCCAGTGCAGTTAATCCCAAACAACAGTGCAAAAATCTGTAATCACAGTGCAAAAATCTGTAATCACAGTGCAAAAATCTGTAATCACAGTGCAAAAATCTGTAACCACAGTGCAAAAATCTGTAATCACAGTGCAAAAATCTGTAATCACTAAGAACCAATCAAATTGATTGTACAGCGGATTTTTCCCGACACAAAACAAACAAAGATGGCGGCCAAGATTCGGCGGTTTTGGGGATAATTTGTTCAAATTTGAAGCTAGTTATGCTTTAATATTGCCAAGTGAAGTACCTACAAGAAGACCAGAAGCTTCTTTATGCCTCGAGTAAACTTTTTCAAGTAGTAAAGGAAGCAAAGCGTTTTTTAACAAATAAATATGCCAGGAGTGGACGCCGTGAAACATGCGTACGTTAAAATGTTAGTACAGTTGTTTTGAACATTTTTTCATGTATATTATTAATAAGTAATAGCATGGTTTCTCGTGCAATTTGGAAAAACATGCACTCGTGAGTTTTTCAAATACTTCAAATAGCACTCGTCCTTCGGACTCGTGCTATTTTGAAAGTATTTGAAAAACTCACTCGTGCATGTTTTTTCCAAATTGCACTCGAAACCATGCTATTACCTTTACATATGCACGGTGCCCAGCCAATCAGAGCGTGCGTAGAGGACACCTTATTTTATAAACATTTTTAAAAGAACTTCTTACCATGACCACATAATTGAACTCGAAGACAAAAATCTTTTGCCTGACTTGGAATAATCCTTAAATATCTTGCACGAGCTATATCAAGCCTTGTAATAGAAGCTTGATAGGCATTATGGTTTGCTGTAATCTGACAGAAAAAAACCCCAAAAATACAAAAAAGTTAATGTGTTGGAATTTAATTTGTATGATTCGAATCAAGAACACCATGCAAAGTTATTTCAAAATAAATATGACACTGAAAATAGCGACGACAACAACAAAAATAAGAATAACAATAACAACGACATTGCCACCACCACCACCACCAACACCACCACCAACACCACCACCAACACCACCAACACCACCAACACCACCACCACCAACAACACCACCAACACCACCAACACCACCACCAACACCAACACCACCAACGAACACCAACACCAACACCAACACCACCAACGAACACCAACACCAACATCACCACCACCACAACACTAATACCAACACCACCAACACCAGCACCAACACCAACACCACCACCAACACCATCACCAACAACACCAACACCACCAACACCACCAATACCACCAACACCACCACCAACACCACCACAAGACCAACACCAGCACTAACACCAATACCACCACCAACACCACCACAACACCAAAACCAGCACTAACACCAATACCACCACCAACACCAACACCAACACCAACACCAACACCAACACCAACACCAACACCAACACCAACACCAACACCAACACCAACACCAACACCAACACCAACACCACCACCAACACCACCACCAACACCACCACCAACACCACCACCAACACCACCACCAACAACACCAACACCACCAACACCACCAACACCACCAACACCACCAACACCAACACCAACACCAGCACTAACACCAATACCACCACCAACACCAACACCAACACCACCACCAACAACACCAACACCACCAACACCAGCTCTAACACCAATACCACCACCAACACCAACACCAACACCAATACCAACACCACCAACACCAACGCCAACGCCAACGCCAACACCAACGCCAACGCCAACGCCAACACCAACACCAACACCAACGCCAACACCAACACTAACACTAACACAAACACCAACACCAACAAACAAATACCAATTCAATTGCTTATACCGTCTTCGCCGTACTTGAACCCAGTCCAGCCAAAGTGCGGTTGTATTGTAGTGAATATGATTCCAGCCATTTTGTTTGTGCTTTGTCTCCAAATGTCGCAATGTATGTTATGTAATATTCTCCTTGAAGATCAATCTGAAGATATTTTGATCCAGAGCTTGTCGGACACCAGCCAATGTTTGTTACTCTGGCTTTATAGCCGTTCCCATCACTACTAGCGGTGAAGATGTTATCTGGAAATTTTCCAGAGTCCTCTAATAACGGTTCATTGCAAATTGAACCTAGAGTTAAAAAGGAAAGAAATTAGTAAAGGGTTGTGATGTAAAAAACTGTCTGTCTGTCTGTCTGTCTGTCTGTCTGTCTGTCTGTCTGTCTGTCTGTCTGTCTGTCTGTCTGTCTGTCTGTCTGTCTGTCTGTCTGTCTGTCTCATTCCTATATAAGTTAATATATAGATTTGAAACCAGGTTTCTTGCCCCCAGAAGTGTTGCATTTGGGACGACCCCCACCCCCTCCTCCCTCACATCTTGAAATTCCTTGCAAAAATCCTGGTGTCAATCCTCGGTCTCTTCCCTAAACCCATTCTAACATAAAGGTATTTTAGTAATACATACATTGTGCAGTCGAGATCTTGGAGTTTTTGCCTAAGGTAGAAGAAACAAGATGAGCACAACAAGTTGTACTAGTTGGTTGAGTACCATAGCAATACAGGTCTCCTGACGCAAGCTTTATTCCAGCATTTATTGTCCATCCCTTATTACCACTGCCGCTCTTGGTGTTAATGAATCCCAAATGATGACACAGTGCAACCTCCTTTTCTTCACTCCACGTTTCGTCGTCTGCTGCTATCCAGGTTGCGCCATCAAATACTTCAATGTAGCCTTGGTTTGGAGCTTGAGACAACCGAATTTTGGAGACTATAAAAAATTATAAGATATCTGAATATAATTTTTGTCAAATTCCCTGTTCATTATAGTTAAATTTCTTGTTCGCTATCTTCAGATTCCGTGCTCATTATCGTGAAATCCCGTACTCATTATCGTGAAATCCTTCTCATTATCGTGAAATTCCGTGCTCATTATCGTGAAATTCCGTGTTCATTATCGTCAAATTCCGTGCTCATTATCGTCAAATTCCGCCCTCATTATCGTCAAATTCCATGCTCATTATCGTCAAATTCCGTGTTCATTATCGTCAAATTCCGTGCTCATTATCGTTAAATTCCGTGCTTATTATCATCAAATTCCGTGCTCAATATCGTCAAATTCCGTACTCATGATTATCTAATTTCGTGAAATTGCGTGCTCGCTATATTCAAATTTCGTGATTGTCAAATTGCGCGTTCAGTAGCGTAAAATTCCGTGCTAATTATAGACAAATTTGGTGCTCACTATAATCAATTTTCGTGCTCATAAGTTCCGTGCTACAAAATACTATCAATCAAGATATTATTTTATAATAATGATTATTAGTTATACAACTTGCCTGTGTTAATAGCAGTGCCTGGTGTATCAACGCAGTTGTATTCCATATAAAGTTGCCTTGATGTCTTTGGACATTGATTCAGTTTAAACAAATTACTGTCGGCAGTCATGTTACACGAGATCTTCCCATCACAATGAGCTTTGACAAAACATAAAGCAAACGAGCTACACTTGGTGTCATTGTTGTAGACAAATGGATTTCCATCAATGAATTCTCCAAATTCTGCTTTCACAACCTCCATCTTTTGTGAGGAAGCACAGTTGTCATCAATCATTGTAGAATCTTTATCTGTCACTGATCCTAATTATTGTAAAAAAACATAAAAAAATAAATAAATAAATAAATAAATAAATAAATAAATAAATAAATAAATAAATAAATAAATAAATAAATAAATAAATAAATAAATAAATAAATAAATAAATAAATAAATAAATAAATAAATAAATAAATAAATAAATAAATAAATAAATAAATAAATAAATAAATAAATAAATAAATAAATAAATAAATAAATAAATAAATAAATAAATAAATAAATAAATAAATAAATAAATAAATAAATAAATAAATAAATAAATAAATAAATAAATAAGTAAATAAATAAATAAATAAATAAATAAATAATTAAATAATTATAAATAACTAATAAAATTAATTTACTAAATCAAACTTACCAAACGTAAACTTTTGTAAATCCTGGTCACATGTTGTGGTTTTAACTGGATAAGATCCATTGAAAGGTTTTGTTGTTATGCTGGGAGTGGCACAATATGTTCCATCATATATCTCTAAAGCACCTGACTTATGTCTCAAAGCAAATTGCGGCATTCTAACGAATGTTGCATCTGACACGTAATGATACACGATGAATCTGTTCTCATAACGATCTGTTTCTTCAGGTTTGAATCTTCTTCCCAAGAAAGTTCCATCCTTTTCAATGTTATGTACAAATGTATCATCGACATAACGAAACTGGGCATGAGAATCCAAACATCCATCATAAAATTTCACAAAATAATTAGCACCCCATGAACCCCGGTTACCAAAGTGTGTATCCTCAACCTTTAAACAAAGTCCACTTACTGAATGTTTGATGAAAAAGCCTTGATGACCTTAAACAAAACAATAAATATCATAAAACAAGCTGTAAGTAGTAAATAACGTGACCTGAACACAAGTTCTGATTGGTTAAAATCCGTTTGTCAAAAACTCATGGTTTAACCTTGTACCCAGAACATTGTCATTGTGCATCCATGGCGAAATGAATAGTGAAATAAAAAAGAATGGCGGAACCCTGGCAAGACCATGGCAGGAAGCACGGTTGGTATTCTTCTATTTTATTGAACAGAAGAGCATGGTAGAAGCATTCAGTGAAATTTCAAGCGAATCTGTATAGTTCTCGAGTTACGAACTCTCAGAGTTTGCCATGGCTAGTTCATTCATAAGTAACCAATCACATTGCCAATTTTCAATTCGTTCCCATGCTCCTTACTCTGATTAGAAGAAGGTGTTGCGTTAGGTTATCTAAACCAATCAGAAGCCTTCTTAGTATAGGTAGGTGATGACCCGACACACCCGACATAAGACGCGAAGTGGAACTGACCCCATTAAGACTGCGTTCGCATGAGTCCGGCATAGAAAATAAACGGTTAAATGTGGTTTACGTTCACACGAATCCGTCATAATTTAACGACGCTTTGAAGGCGTTCACACGACTTCGGCACTTTCTGGTATACAATGTACATCCAGTAGTTCAATGCTGTGCACTGTTTATAGCCATACCTCGTCAAAAGTAAATGGAAACGAGGAGCAATTCAAAGAATATTATCCCACCAAAGTGTATAGTGCATTCTAGGTTTACAATTTTAGTCTTTCTGTTAGGAACTCTCCTTATTGACTTTAATCTTCTCCTATTTGGCTAGTCATTGTTGTAATAATGTTGTAATTGTTCAAACAGCAGCTCAAGTTCTAAGCAGAAGCTTTCCGAAGTCGAGAAGACAAATAAAGTTTTTCATCGCTGAAAAATACGCCAGCCGTTTGGTTAGGAGCTGAAAATTTAGGAACTGGCTGCTAAAGCGGAGCGAAAAAGTGCCGGATCTTGTGTCCACACGACACCGCCAAGGGTTCCGTTTTTATCTCGTTTTTTAAGCGTCGTTTATATGGAAAACTTCCAGCCTTTGCTATTTCTCAGAATTACTACGTCAATGAATTTACCAAATGAGTCGTTTTTTGAAGCCATTCCAAACACTCGCAGTACGTGCTTTATCAGATCTAAAATACTGCTCACACATAAATTATTCAATTCGTTTACAATTCATGAAGAAAATTCGAAAGAAATGAATATTTAATCAGGTGTTGTGAATCGGATACAAATCCGTCCTAATTTAATTTACTTCATTTACATAAATTTTCCGATCGATTTCCGCAGCTTAAACAGCTTATATCTTAAAACCAAGACAACTTGAAAAAGTATAAAACAAAACATATTCCGAAGAATAATGCCATCCTGAAAACTCAAGATATGAGTCAAACAAGTCATCATAAGATAAAACACAATCCGAAGACGAACATCTTGAAAACCCAAGATATGGATTAATAAGACAAGACAAAGATTTTGATTTCGTATTCCATACCTCGGTTTAAACCGTGGTGAAAACCTAGTTAAGTTTTGCCTTAAAGAACCTGTTAATTTTATTGTCATGTACAATACTAAAAAAGTTTCTTATTTTCTCTCAAATAAAGACAAAATTCCTAACCTTTCTCGCAGTAACGTTGTTAATAATATACATGAAAAAATATCTCGACTGTGATTGGCTGATTCCAGTGCAGTTAATCCCAAACAACAGTGCAGAATTGTGTTATCATAGTGCAAAAATCTGTAATCACAGTGCAAAAATCTGTAATCACAGTGCAAAAATGTGTAATCACAGTACAAAAATCTGTTATCACAGTGCAAAAATCTGTAATCACAGTGCAAAAATCTGTTATCACAGTGCAAAAATCTGTAATCACAGTGCAAAAATCTGTAATCACAGTACAAAAATCTGTTATCACAGTGCAAAAATCTGTTATCACTAAGAACCAATCAAATTGATTGTACAGCGGATTTTTCCCGACACAAAACAAACAAAGATGGCGGCCAAGATTCGGCGGTTTTTGGGATAATTTGTTCAAATTTGAAGCTAGTTATGCTTTAATATTGCCAAGTGAAGTACCTACAAGAAGACCAGAAGTTTCTTTATGCTTCGAGTAGACTTTTTCAAGTAGTAAAGGAAGCGAAGCGTTTTTTAACAAATAAATATGCGAGGAGTGGACGGCTAAACACGTACGTTAAAATATTAGTACAGTTGTTTTGAACATTTTTTCATGTATATTATTAATAAGTAATAGCATGGTTTCTCGTGCAATTTGGAAGTTTTTCAAATACTTCGAAAGTTTTTTCAAATACTTCGAAAGAGTTTTTCAAATACTTCAAATAGCACTCGTCCTTCGGACTCGTACTATTTTGACAGTATTTGAAAAACTCACTCGTGCATGTTTTTTCCCAAATTGCACTCGAAACCATGCTATTTATTACCTATGTTTATCAGATTTCCTGCGGTTTTAAATACATTGGTAAGACAAATTTAATAAACGACTTATTGAACATGGCACACACCTAAACACTATTTCCATAGATAATATCATTATGTATACTTATCAGATTTGTACTATAAAGCGTTAGCCTTATATAAATTGAATTTGAATTTAAATTTTGTAATCCTACTTTCACCGTTGTCATTTAACACTAAGTCTATTATCAGTTTTATTCCCTTGACAAACTTAAAGTGCACATGTCATCCTCAGGGACTTTACATATTTATACTAATTGGAACATTCTGAGAAGATTTGTAATATATCTTCTCAGGCGAAAATTTCATCTTCATGGATTTTTTCCCCGTTAAAGTTGACGGAAGTGGCGTCGAAAGAGGAATTTGTCTACGAAAACCACTTTACAAATTGCTCTTTTTACCTCACTTCCGTCAACTTTAACGGCAAAAAAATCCATGAAGATGAAATTTTCGCCTGAGAAGATATATTACAAATCTTCTCAGAATCTTCCAATTAGTATAAATATGTAAAGTCCCTGAGGATGACATAGGCACTTTAATTTCCGTTTCATAAGCACTTAAAAGGCAAAGCGGAAAATAATAATTAAAAATAATTTATACATTTATAAAGCGCTAAAACTATAAATATTCTAAAGCGCTGGTACTATAAGTCAATATGTAAAAATAATATAAAAATAAAAGATGGCTTTTAAAAGTTTCTATTGATGACGCCCTGCGAATGTCACCGGGAAGCTCATTCCACAAGAAGGGGCCTGCCTTGGCAAAGGCTCTATCCCCAAAAGTTTTCCGCATTGTCGCTTGGGGACCACTAGCATATCTTGGCCATCGGAACGCAGGCTGTACCGACCAACAGGCTGGGTCATCAAAAGGTCAGAGATGTAGGGTGGTGCTTTCGCATGCAGGGCCTTGTACACCAGCAGCAATATCTTAAACGTCACACGATACCGAACAGGAAGCCAGTGTGATCTACTCAGAACGGGAGTGATATGGTCGAATTTAGGGACCAAGCAGACCACACGTGCCGCAGCATTAAGAACCCTTTGTAGACGGTCATATTGATATTGTGGGAGCCCATAGAGTAATGAGTTACAATAGTCAAGATGCGAGGTTACGAATGCATGCACCAAGATTTTCGTTGTTTCTTCCGAAAGGAATTTCCTAATCTGCCGGATATTAAATGATAAAGAACCTCTTGATTTACATAAAATTTAGCTTTGATTTTCTCGGCTTAGACAACGCTGTTTTTCAGAATTACTACGCCAATGAACTTACCAAATAGATCGTTTTTAAAGCTATTCAAATTAAATTCAATTAAATCTGATAAAACACTGCTGCTCATGTTTTAAATATTACAGTTAGCCCACTTAAGCGCTATAAACCAGCAAAGCTTCCTTGACAAATTGCTTCCTTACTCGTTCGTGTTTACGACACGAAATAACAAGTTATTATGCATAAAAATGTCAGGTATAGGCCCGTCTATCTTTCAAGATATTTAGCAGTTCACAAATATTTGCTCAGCACTTCAGTTGAATAAACCTAATGTATGTTTATTACTTGAACGATATGCTCACTTAAACCCCTTAAACACAAAGCTTTTCTCAACAAGTTTCTTCCTTATTTTCTCGGGATGTATACAACACAAATTGAAGACCTTCAGTTTGTCAATATTTCCTCACATATGAATATACGAAACGTCAACACCTTTTTCTCATTAACTGTATTTAATTATAAACTATCTCTTTAAAAACAAAGCGCCGCGATCGGGGCCCTTAAAGAAGCTGCCGAGGCTTATTTGGTTGGACTATTCGAGGATACGAACTTGTGTGCCATCCACGCGAAGCGAGTAACGATTATGCCAAAAGACATCCAGCTTGCCCGCCGAATCCGAGGTGAACGAGCTTAAAAACGTTCGATTATATCCGTACTGTTGAATATAAATAACAAGAACTTGTCACATGTTTCGATTTTAACTGGATAAGATCCATTGAAAGGTCCTGATGATCTGCTGGGGGTGGAACAATACTGTTCCATCATATATCTTTAAAGTACCTGACTTATATTTCAAAGCAAATTCCGGTTTTCCGTCGAATGCTGCTGTTTTGGACAAGTTGCTATACACGATGTATCTGTTAAAATAATAATAATATAATTATAATAATAATAAATGCGTTTATTAAATCCAAACTTGCAGCTTCAGATGAATTACAAGTAATAGTTAAAATATGAGCGGCCGATCTTTAAGTACTATTTATAAACCGCGCAGGAGGGCTTTATCGGATATAAAACACGAGGCGATAGCCGAGTGTTTTAGAGCCGATAAAGCCCGTACTGCAAGGTTTTTAAATGACTTCTAAAAAGAATCACTTTATACGTTCATTGGCGTAGTAATTTTGAAAATTAAGCTTATCTCAGCCGTTAAAAACCAGCGAGAAACTTAGAGCGAGTCTATATCACATATATAGATCCGATACGCTCATGATTTTTCTTTGTGTTTTCCTCATGAATTATTAATGAATTTTAGAAGGGCATTTACAATTTGCCCATAAAGATCGGACGCGAATTATCAAATTCTAAGTGTAAATGATGAACACTTTGTTTAAGAGTCGTAGGAAGGGTGAGATAAGATCATTTACAGTCAGAAAAAGCTCAATTTGAGGCACTAGTGCCTATTAACTTTGATAAAACATTGATGTTTTATTAATCAATGTTTTATCCGTAGTTAAAGATGCTGATTAAACATTCATTTCTTTTGAATTTTCTTCATGAATTATTAATGAATTTGATAATGAATATTAAAATTTACAATATATAAATCTATTAATAAATAATATAACAACAACTAAACTAAAATTACAAGTATAAAAATATGATTGAATATAAAATATTCAAATATTAAGATAAGGTTTAAAATTAATATCGACTTGCACTAGCGATAATGAAAGAGTTTTTAAAACGGTTCGTTTTGCACTTAGGCAACCTAAAGAAATAAATACTTTCCTACGGCACGTAGTGTAGTAGGAAAGTATATTCATTATGGCACTAGCTGTATTCCCAAGAGGATGCTGCGGCAGACCCCGTGGTCAGCACTTATATAAAGAGCAGTACCACGTTGCATAAGTCACTCGGTTCACAGTGTTGGTCGTCAAACTTGTATTTTAATTTGGTCTATTTCTGTACATAGTTTGTTTTTTATATATTATTTCTTTGTATATTACTGCATGTTCGCTCTGTTCGGGGAGCAGCGCTGGTTATCTCGGTCCCGACCCAGATTTCCTGTCAAGTTTTTCCCAGATGTGTTTTTTTTTATCAGACAGGTTTTTTCTGGCCTTCCTGATGCCAGCCAATTGTGTAATAGTGCATAGCTACTGTGTTTCCAGTTCTTCACCTATCTTGCAGTATACTTGTATATTTTGTCACTAGCTGTTTCTGCATGTATATCGCGCTTGTTTGTTATTTCTTTGTATATAGTTTTCATGCTTGCCATCATTCATGTAATCTATCACACATATTTAGTAGAATCTATACAGTATACGTGTAGTCTAGCAATGTTTTATTAAGGTGGCTCCCTATAGTTTCAATAAATACGCGCTATTTCATACGCTCATTATCTAATGTTATTTACAAGTTTAAAAATTTATTAGATAAATATCAAGTAGACCCTACTATGGCAGAACTACTGCAGATACAAAATACCTACCAAAAACTTCAATTATTTGCTGTTACCATGGTAATAATGACGTTGGAACTTTGGTATATTTTCAAATATTGCATAATTGAAGCGGCATGTCTTCAGTTTGCTTCGGTGAAATTTTTTAAAAATTACTGAGATGATAGATACTGTTGTGGAGAATATCCATGCACAAAATCAGAGAGGGTTGTATGGACAGATTTTTCGCTATAAAAATTATCGATTTAAAAAGGTTCTGTCTTATGAAAATTTTTTAAAATTATATATACTTTAGAAGTTTTTATAAGCTACTTATTAACAAAATTTTAGCAAAATTCACCGAAGAAAACGTCTACAATCTAACATCGATGTCGACGCGGTCATAGAATTTCGAATCGACAAGATCGCTATTTACGCATGCGTAGCGATACTATTTCTAGTCACCAGTCCCCTATTGAAATTACCGTAGGGAGCCACCTTAAAGAGCAGTTCGTCTCCAACACTGGACACCGCAGCAAGATTCTCCACACTCCCAGTTGTCGTGTGCGTTGTAGAGTAATGAACGCTTGTTCCGTAGATGATAATGGCATTCATTATTAATAGTTGGTAATAATGCATGAAGTTTATGATTCGGATCTTTGAGAATACCATTAAAGGTTTTTTCGCACAATGTATCCCGTCTGGCATTAAGATTATATTACACGATGTATCTGTGAAAATAACGATCTTTTTCGCCAAATTTGAACCTTCTTCCAAAAAAAGTTCCATTCTTCTCAATGTTATGTACAAATGTATCATCGACATAACGAAACCGAGCGGCATGAGAATGCAAACATCCATCATAAAATCTCACAAAATAATTAGCACCCCAGTCTCCCAGATTTCTAGCAAAATAGTTATCCTAAATCTTTAAACAAAGTTCACTTTGTGAATGTTTGATGACATTACCAGAAATATAGGACATTTTGCGGCTGCGTTCGGGCAGCGGCTAATCGCTTCATAATAGCATTCAATCTCATATTGATACGTTGCGTAATACACCTATCACGAAATACACCTAAGCCCGCAGAATGCCTGATTTTACCGCACTTCCGGTTGTGGCTTTTTCCAGATTTTTCATGGATGAAAGCCCAAGTTGTTTAGTTTGCAGCTTGGCAATGGTAGAGATGTCAGTTTTGGTAGTCAGGAAGAACGCTACTTCAAAAAATCTCGCGCAAACAACGCGTGTTCAAGACCGGAAGTGCGGTAAAATCAGGCATTTTGCGGGTTTAGGTGTATTTCGTGATAGGTGTATTGCTGCCGCAGCGAGCGAGCCTGAAGCGAGCGAGCAAGGCAGCAAACCTAAATAATGTAGTGGGGCTTTTTTCAAATCTTTCATTGGCGCATTGCATTGTGGTCTAATTGCTATAGACCCAAAATGCAGTGCGAAACAACTAACCAGAATACAACGCGCGAAGTACATGCTTTCTTTTCGTTTGGACTGTCGAGCCAACAGGTTTTCAGGTATGTATGCAGCATGCCAATTGTGATTTTCATGTAAAATTAGACAAATGTCTTTAGTCATCTGCAAGATTAAACAAATGTCATTAGTCAATTGCAATTTTGTTTCATTACAACAGACATTTGAACTGTCAAATGGCCAATACTGAGGAGCGGGTGCGTATGCAACTTTTCAATTAATATATAGCCTCTCCCAAAGACCTTTAGCCCAAACGCTACCAAGATATCCTAAAGACAAGCCGTGAAGTTTAGTCTACATAGTTCTCAATGAGTCAGTTATAGTAATTTATTAAACAATTGTTTGATCTGAATCTGATGTGCGAAGACGTGTATGTTTATTTTAAGAAGAAATTTTAGCTTTACATTTATATTCAACATTTTACAGTTGCATTCTATTGCTTTAAAAAATACACAATAAAAATATTGTTTTTACTTCTTGAATTTATCTTTCTTGTGTTTAAAATGCATACAGAAAGTCAGAAACACGCAACCACCAAGCCTTCTCCTCCCACATGTCAGAAAACCCACAACTCTGCCACATTACTAAAGGCAGCATTCACATACCATTTAGGTAACCTAGTATGTACAATATTCGCAATATATTGATAACATTGGCTCTGTTATTGAAAGGAAATGGTCAGGGAACTAGTTTTGCTTTGTGTGCTGTCTTGTGAACAAGAAACATGGCTGCTTCGCGAGAGTTCAGCGAGTATAAGTCTTTTAATGGTCGTTTTGTCTATATCTGAAACCGAAGACCTTCGTCTTAAATAGCACCCGCGGACCGCTCAAAAGCGTTCGAAAAGCATGATATTCAAAGGCTTTTGGAACCATGTAGACGTGAAGTAACCAAGATTTTGACGAGCTTTATGGATATTTCGAACCTTGCCGAATACATCTCGAGCTCCGAACCTTGCATCGCCCCCAAGGATAATAGTATATTCGACCGATTTTCACAACACGTTTTCAAACATTGCTATGGTTTACTATGCAGAATGTGTCGAATCGGCGGCATAAATACATCGATTTCGGGAACCTACTACACCTCACTGAAGTCAGTGAATATTTTTTCGTTTTAAATCTTCCTTATTTAAATCACTACAGGAATCGAGCTCCCAACCCGTGAAATCTATACTACAAGTAGGGTAATTTTTGAATTTTTAACACGGTACAGTGTAATCCCTTCTACGATTTCCCCGCCATGTTTGAGTTATTTGAAACCGCGAGACGCCATCTTGTCCCAAATTTCTGGCAATGAAAAACCTTGACGACCTTAAAAAAATACGAAAATAATAAAAACTTGACCGAGCGGAAGTTCTTTACGGCCAAATTATCCTGTCCGAGCACAAGGTGCCCACGCGCTGCCAAGATGGGCTCCCTGTGGTCCGAGGTCTTTCAGTACAGACCGAGCGACGAAGGAGCGAGATTTGTGCGAAAAGACCAAGGGCAGGATAATTTTGCCGAAAAGAACAATCAAGCGTGGTTAATTTCAATTTCCGGTAACGACCGGTCTTTACCGGTTTGTAAAGACCGCTCAGGAACCAATGAAATTACAGAAAAGTCGCTTTAAGACCGCTCACGTGACACAACCATAAGGACGTTGTCCTTTACGTTCGCGTTGTTTTTGCTTAGGTTCCCTACTTTCGGGGGGAGGACATCAGAAAAATTATAAATATCAACGGGTTGATTGCAGTAAATGATAGATCAACGATACAGTAATTAATATTTCCTCAATCCCCTTCCTGGAAACTCCGACTAGTTTTAGCAACCTGCTTTAGAAATTCCAAGTAGATTATTCCCCTGGAAATTCGATCAGCCCCATAGAAATTCAAACTAAACAAGAACAGAAATTGTAGCTTGATGTTAGTAAAAATTGTCAGTTGTTTGCTGTACAAGCTGTGTTAGTTAGTAATACTCAAGACTAAGAGTCGTTAAGACTCGTTCCTGAAGGACTGGGCACAGTCTAAGGTATAATTACCTTAAATAACCTTGCTCTGCTATCTGAGTTCTAGTGGCCCAATGGTTAGAGCGTCTGGCTAGCATTCAGAAAGTTGCGGGTTCGAGTCCCGCTTAGAGCTCAGAGTTTTTCTGAGTATTACTAACTAACACAGCTTGTACAGCAAACAACTGACAATTATTAAACAAGAACAGTATTTCATTCTCTAAAATGTCAGCAGTAATCGGTTGTTATAATTATAAGAAATATTGTTTTCTGTTTGTTTGTTTGTTCGTCATGTGCATTCCAATTCGCGTCTCCAGTTACGGTTCACTACCCAGGGTGTCGGATAGAGGAAAGCTAAAGATATTAAACTGCTGAGCTTTTGAAGGGCTCCCGCTTGAAACGTCAGTATTTCGTTCTCTAAAATATCAGCTGTTTACCAATGCATGTTTAAGATTTTCTACACATCGTAACACACTGACTTATTCGAACTCTCTTAGACTACTTTAGTACGTTATAAAATTAAGAAAATACCAAACCTGAAGTCTTGTGTTGCTATCCGCAGTTAACGAAGTACAAAAAACGTTGAACATCCAAGGCTTCTCGTGAAAGCTTCTTGCTTCTTTCTTCTGTACAGTGAAACACTTGTGATTTCTAACTACTGAAAGGGAAAATACGCGTGTAATTCTATTCTTATATAAAGCAACTTCTGAGTACTTTGACGACATGTTTATTGAATATCAAAGAAGTTATGTAAATTGATCACGAGGAACAAATGACCTTCTCTTTCTGTTTTAGATAGAGCAAAGTGAAAAGATGGTAAACTCCTGAGAATAGTTTTAATAATGAAATAATGACGTTTCAAGCGAAGCCCTTCATCAGAGTAAAAAGTAGAGTGTTGTGTAGGCAGTGTTTTAGATAGAGCAAAGTGAAAAGATGGTAAACTGCTGAGAATAGTTTTAATAATGAAATAATGACGTTTCAAGCGAAGCCCTTCATCAGAGTAAAAAGTAGACTGTTGTGTAGGCAGTGTTTTAGATAGAGCAAAGTGAAAAGATGGTAAACTGCTGAGAATAGTTTTGATAGCGAAATACTGACGTTTCATACAGAGCCTTTCAGGTAAGGGCTTCGCTTGAAACGTCAGTATTTCGTTATCAAAACTATTCTCAGCAGTTTCCCATCTTTTCACTTTGCTCTATCTAAAACACTGCCTACACAACACTCTAGTTTTTACTCTGATGAAGGGCTCTGCTTGAAACGTCACTATTTCGTTATTAAAACTATTCTCAGCAGTTTATCATCTTTTCACTTTGCTCTATCTAAAACACTGCCTACACAATACTCTAGTTTTTACTCTGATGAAGGGCTCTGCTTGAAACGTCAGTATTTCATTATCAAAACTAATCTGAGCAGTTTACCATCTTTTCAGTTTGCTCTATGTATATTTAACATTTTTTCATTTTTGAACTAAACTATTACACACAAGTTTTTTGGTGACATGCTTATTCTTGATAAAATATTGTGTTCAAATTAAGGTGGTTATACCAAGGTAGTTTGTCCAAAAATCCTATTCAATGAGTGTTATACACCCGTGCAAATTAAACCTGTTAATAAAACAAACGTTCCTCGTTTCTTTAAGTTTTGTAATCGCCTACGATTTAGCGAGATCTTTTTCCTCCCTACTCCATTGTTTATTCGAAGTTAGAGTACTCGCTGAAGGCATCAAGGTAGGAGGATACTGCTGAATAACAAAACTGGAACTGATCCTGGGGGGAAGAAGAAAGTTTGCACATTTGTAACTTGTAAGTTATTCAGAGCTAACTTCACTTCACTTCACTTCACCTCACCTCACTTCACTTCACTTCACTTCACTCCACTCCACACCACCCCACTCCACTCCACTCCACTCCACTTCACTCCACTCACCTTCAGTCACCTTCACTTCACTTCACTTCACTTCACTTCACTTCACTTCACTTCACTTCACTTCACTCCACTTCACTCACCTTCACTCACCTTCACTTCACTTCACTCCACTTCACTCCACTTCACTCCACTTCACTCCACTTCACTCACCTTCACTCACCTTCACTTCACTTCACTCCACTCCACTCCACTCCACTCCACTCCCCTCCCCTCCCCTCCCCTCCCCTCCCCTCCCCTCCCCTCCCCTCCACTCCACTCCCCTCCACTCCACTCCACTTCATTTCACTTCACTTCACTTCACTTCACTTCACTTCACTTCACTTCACTTCACTTCACTTCACTTCACTTCACTTCACTTCACTTACAGCATTTTCCACAAAGTGTGGTCTGCTTGCTCGAATAATTTTGATCGACTGGAACACATCAACTGCTTGTTCAATTTTCATTCGTTCAATAAGATTAGAAATAGCAATGTAAGTACCACTTCGACCAGCACCATTACTACACGAGAAAAAAAAAAGCCCATATTTATACTTTTAAATAACCAATGATGGATGACATAATCCATGAACAAGATATAAATATGTTTGATGATAGACCACCATAAATATCCTTAAAAAGTATAAAGACAAGTAGAATTTGTGACGGCAGTATTTCAGATAGAGCAAAGTGAAAATATGGTAAACTGCTGAGAATAGTTTTGATCAGGAAATACTGACGTTTCAAGCAGAGCCCTTCATCAGAGTAAAAAGTATTGTGCAGGCAGTGTTTTGAATAGAGCAAAGTGAAAAGATGGTAAACTGCTGAGAATAGTTTTGATAAGGAAATACTGACGTTTCAAGCAGAGCCCTTCATCAGAGTAAAAAGTAGAGTGCTGTGTAGGCAGTGTTTTAGATAGAGCAAAGTGAAAAGATGGCAAACTGCTGAGAATAGTTTTAATAACGAAATACTGACGTTTCAAGCAGAGCCCTTCATCAGAGTAAAAAGTAGAGTGCTGTGTAGGCAGTGAAAAAGATGGCAAACTGCTGAGAATAATTTTAATAACGAAATACTGACGTTTCAAGCAGAGCGCTTCATCAGAGTAAAAAGTAGAGTGCTGTATAGGCAGTATGTTACGATGTATAGAAAATCTTAAAGATGGTAAACTGCTGAGATTTTAGAGAATGAAATACTGACGTTTCAAGCTAAAGTTCTTCATCAGAGTAAATCATGGAGTAATATAAAAGTAGAGTGTTGTTTAGGCAGTGTTTTACATAGAGCAAAGTGTAAAGATGGTAAACTGCTGAGATTTTAGAAAACGAAATACTGGCGCAATCATGGAGTAATATAAAAGTAGAGTGTTGTGTAGGCAGTGTGTTGCGATGTATAGAAAATCTTAAAGATGGTAAACTGCTGAGACTTATTAGCAATGTTTCGCGCGGAGTCCTTCACATACCTGCACACTACAATGACCGGTTCTTTCCCAGAGCTCTGTCGCGATTTCTCAACCAGTGACGTCAGAGTGATGACGTCATCAGCAGTTGCAGGAATGCCATGATCAGGCCATTTAGTATACTGAAAGATCTTCACAACCTGAGCATCATGTAGGTCCTGAACAATAGTAAAAGTATGATTGAGATATCTGTCTAACACCAGACTATTTTGCTCTGTCTAACACCAGACTATTTTACTCTGTCTAACACCAGACTATTTTACTCTGTTTAACACCAGACTATTTTACTGTGTCTAACACCAGACTATTTTACTCTGTCTAACACCAGACTATTTTACTGTGTCTAACACCAGACTATTTTACTCTAACACCAGACTATTTTTACTGTGTCTAACACCAGACTATTTTACTGTGTCTAACACCAGACTATTTTACTCTGTCTAACACCAGACTATTTTACTCTGTCTAACACCAGACTATTTTACTCTGTCTAACACCAGACTATTTTACTCTGTTTAACACCAGACTATTTTACTGTGTCTAACACCAGACTATTTTACTCTGTTTAACACCAGACTATTTTACTCTGTCTAACACCAGACTATTTTACTCTGTCTAACACCAGACTATTTTACTGTGTCTAACACCAGACTATTTTACTGTGTCTAACACCAGACTATTTTACTCTGTCTAACACCAGACTATTTTACTGTGTCTAAACAGCAAACTATTTTACTCTGTCTAACACCAGACTATTTTACTGTGGCTAACACCAGACTATTTTACTGTGTCTAACACCAGACTATTTATATTTTATTCTGTCTAACACCAGACTATTTTACTGTGTCTAACACCAGACTATTTTACTCTGTCTAACACCAGACTATTTTACTGTGCTAACACCAGACTATTTTACTCTGTCTAACACCAGACTATTTTACTCTGTCTAACACCAGACTATTTTACTGTGTCTAACACCAGACTATTTTACTGTGTCTAACACCAGACTATTTTTACTCTGTCTAACACCAGACTATTTTACTGTGTCTAACACCAGACTATTTTACTCTGTCTAACACCAGACTATTTTACTCTGTCTAACACCAGACTATTTTACTCTGTCTAACACCAGACTATTTTACTTTTAACACCAGACTATTTTACTCTGTCTAACACCAGACTATTTTACTCTGTTTAACACCAGACTATTTTACTCTGTCTAACACCAGACTATTTTACTCTGTCTAACACCAGACTATTTTACTCTGTCTAACACCAGACTATTTTACTGTGTCTAACACCAGACTATTTTACTGTGTCTAACACCAGACTATTTTACTGTGTCTAACACCAGACTATTTTACTCTGTCTAACACCAGACTATTTTACTCTGTCTAACACCAGACTATTTTACTGTGTCTAACACCAGACTATTTTACTGTGTCTAACACCAGACTATTTTACTCTGTCTAACACCAGACTATTTTACTGTGTCTAACACCAGACTATTTTACTGTGTCTAACACCAGACTATTTTACTCTGTCTAACACCAGACTATTTTACTGTGTCTAACAGCAGACTATTTTACTCTGTCTAACACCAGACTATTTTACTGTGTCTAACACCAGACTATTTTACTGTGTCTAACACCAGACTATTTTACTCTGTCTAACACCAGACTATTTTACTGTGTCTAACAGCAGACTATTTTACTCTGTCTAACACCAGACTATTTTACTCTGTCTAATACCAGACTATTTTACTCTGTCTAACACCAGACTATTTTACTCTGTCTAACACCAGACTATTTTACTGTGTCTAACACCAGACTATTTTACTGTGTCTAACACCAGACTATTTTACTCTGTCTAACACCAGACTATTTTACTCTGTCTAATACCAGACTATTTTACTCTGTCTAACACCAGACTATTTTACTGTGTCTAACACCAGACTATTTTACTCTAACACCAGACTATTTTTACTGTGTCTAACACCAGACTATTTTACTGTGTCTAACACCAGACTATTTTACTCTGTCTAACACCAGACTATTTTACTCTGTCTAACACCAGACTATTTTACTCTGTCTAACACCAGACTATTTTACTCTGTTTAACACCAGACTATTTTACTCTGTCTAACTCCAGACTATTTTACTGTGTCTAACACCAGACTATTTTACTGTGTCTAACACCAGACTATTTTACTCTGTCTAACACCAGACTATTTTACTGTGTCTAACACCAGACTATTTTACTCTGTCTAACACCAGACTATTTTACTGTGTCTAACACCAGACTATTTTACTGTGTCTAACACCAGACTATTTTACTTTATCTAAGCTGAGCTGAGTTGAGTTGAGCTGAGCTGAGCTGAGCTGAGTTGAGTTGAGTTGAGTTGAGTTGAGTTGAGTTGAGTTGAGTTGAGTTTATTGAGTTGAGTTTATTGAGTTGAGTTGAGTTGAGTTTATTGAGTTGAGTTTATTGAGTTGAGTTGAGTTGAGTTTATTGAGTTGAGTTTATTGAGTTGAGTTGAGTTGAGTTGAGTTGAGTTGAGTTGAGTTTATTGAGTTGAGTTGAGTTGAGTTGAGTTTATTGAGTTGAGTTGAGTTGAGTTGAGTTTATTGAGTTGAGTTGAGTTGAGTTGAGTTGAGTTGAGTTGAGTTGAGTTGAGTTGAGTTGAGTTGAGTTGAGTTGAGTTGAGTTGAGTTGAGTTGAGTTGAGTTGAGTTGAGTTGAGTTGAGTTGAGTTGAGTTGAGTTGAGTTGAGTTGAGTTGAGTTGAGTTGAGTTGAGTTGAGTTGAGTTTATTGAGTTGAGTTGAGTTGAGTTGTGTTGAGTTTAGTTGAGTTGAGTTGAGTTGAGTTGAGTTGAGTTGAGTTGAGTTGAGTTGAGTTGAGTTGAGTTGAGTTTATTGAGTTGAGTTGAGTTGAGTTGAGTTTATTGAGTTGAGTTGAGTTGAGTTGAGCTGAGTTGAGTTGAGTTTATTGAGTTGAGTTGAGTTGAGTTGAGTTGAGTTGAGTTGAGTTGAGTTGAGTTGAGTTTATTGAGTTGAGTTGAGTTGAGTTTATTGAGTTGAGTTGAGTTGAGTTGAGTTGAGTTTATTGAGTTGAGTTGAGTTGAGTTGAGTTGAGTTGAGTTGAGTTTATTGAGTTGAGTTGAGTTGAGTTGAGTTGAGTTGAGTTGAGTTGAGTTGAGTTGAGTTGAGCTGAGCTGAGTTTATTGAGTTGAGTTGAGCTGAGTTGAGTTGAGTTGAGTTGAGTTGAGTTGAGTTGAGTTGAGTTGAGTTGAGTTGAGTTGAGTTGAGTTGAGTTGAGTTGAGTTGAGTTGAGTTGAGTTGAGTTTATTGAGTTGAGTTGAGTTGAGTTGAGTTGAGTTGAGTTGAGTTGAGTTGAGTTGAGTTGAGTTGAGTTGAGTTGAGTTGAGTTGAGTTGAGATGAGTTGAGTTGAGTTGAGTTGAGTTGAGTTGAGCTGAGCTGTATTGAGTTGTACTGAGCTGATTTGTAAACAAACTGAGAACGACCAGTGTAAAACAAACAGCAACCGTTGTTTAGATCAAAATGGCCTTCTTAAACGTTAATATACATACGGGGTAAGGTGATAGGACAAGCTTTCTAGTTGCAATTCCATTTTTTTCAGATGTTGAGTCCAGTTGTACTGTAAGACTGTCGTACTGTTTGGGCTTGGCTCGTGCAGTAGGCCAGAAATTAGGCAAAGCCTAAATAAAGATTTTTAATAGAATGAGGTGAGAAAGGAAGAGAGGAAAACGCAAGTTGGAATAAGATTAAGGAACAGAATAAAATAAACAATGGACAATGAAAAATGAACAACAGACAATAGACAATAAATAATGCACAGTTGACAATCGACAATGAACAATGGACAATGCACACTTGACAATGGACAATGAGCAATGAACACTGGACAATGAACAATGGACTATGAACAATGAACAATGGACAATGAACAATGGACTATGAACAATGAACAATGGACAATGAACAATGGACAATGAACAATGGACAATTAACAATGGACAATGGACAATGGACAATAGACAATGGACAATGGACAATGGACAATGGACAATGGACAATGGACAATGGACAATGAGCAACGGACAATGAACAATGAACTAAATGGACAATGAACAATGCACTATTGACAATGGACAATGAACAACGGACAATGA
>JAWNZC010000030.1:255000-270000 GCA_035771165.1 Paragorgia papillata | reverse complement strand
TCTGAATCATATTCATTCGTCGACCTCTCATGGCAGTTACTTGATTAAAGACATCGATGGAGTCGATCAAACCTTTCTCAAACTTTTCAAGAATTGAATCAATGGCTAAAAACACTCCAGTTCTACCAACACCAGCGCTGGACAAAAATAAGAACACCGTCAATATAATCACAATCTCTATCATCACCATCATCATCAGCATCACCACTACCATCACCACTACCATCACTTTCAAAAACTCATTAATAATTCATGAGGAAAACACAAAGGAAAATCATGACAGTGACGTGTCTCCAGATGTGATGGAGACACGCTCGCTATTTTCGATGAACTTTTTCTTCGATTTTGCGGCTCAGACAACTTCAATTTTCAAAATTGATTTCTATATGAGCTTATTATATGGATAGTTTTTGAAGCCATTTAAAACATTCGCAATACGTGTTTTATCAGTTCTAAAACACTCGGCTATCGCGTCGTGTTTTAAATATGATAAAACACTGCTGCTCATGTTTTTTAAACAGTACATCAACACCACCACCACCATCACCACCACCACCATCACCACCACCACCACCACCATCACCATCACCACCAACATCACCACCACCACCATCACCACCACCACCATCACCACCATAACCTCCACCATCATCACCACCAACACCATCACCACCACCACCAGGACCACCATCACCATCATCACCACCACCACCACCGTCACCACCATCACCACCACCACCATCACCACCACCACCATCACCACCATCACCATCATCACCACCACCACCACCACACCACCATGGCCATCACCACCACCACCACCACCACCACCGTCACCACCATCACCACCACCACCACCATCATATGATCACCATCATCACCATCTTACCTGCAGTGAACTAAAATTGGACCAGATTGTTTCAAGTGATGTGTTCTAAAGTGTCTTCGGAAAGCCAGCAGTTGAGTGGGATATTTAGGAACACCATGGTCAGGCCAGGATGAATAATAATAATGCTTCACTTCGCGTTCTTCATCGTCCTGGTATTTAATACAAGGTGAGCACAAAAACAAAAAACAATTAGCCATTTCTTGCAAACTGATAAAAGAACTTAAGTTGAATTTTTTTTCTGATATTTATTAAAACCTTACTCTTTTAATATGAAAAGTGTGTGTCTTGTGGCAAGCAAATTCCTCGGTCTTAACCAGCGTGACTTCGATTTCTCCGTACTTTTCACTTCCTTGGTCAGGCCAGTACTTTTCACATTTAGGCTGAAATGTTTTGTTAAGATACAGTTATGATAGCAAGTGAATTAAAGCGTGTCTGATGCGTGTGATTGTGTGTCTGTGTGTCTGTGTGTCTGTGTGTCTGTGTGTCTGTGTGTCTGTGTGTCTGTGTGTCTGTGTGTCTGTGTGTCTGTGTGTCTGTGTGTCTGTGTGTCTGTGTGTCTGTGTGTCTGTGTGTCTGTGTGTCTGTGTGTCTGTGTGTCTGTGTGTCTGTGTGTCTGTGTGTCTGTGTGTCTGTGTGTCTGTGTGTCTGTGTGTCTGTGTGTCTGTGTGTCTGTGTGTCTGTGTGTCTGTGTGTCTGTGTGTCTGTGTGTCTGTGTGTCTGTGTGTCTGTGTGTCTGTGTGTCTGTGTGTCTGTGTGTCTGTGTGTCTGTGTGTCTGTGTGTCTGTGTGTCTGTGTGTCTGTGTGTCTGTGTGTCTGTGTGTCTGTGTGTCTGTGTGTCTGTGTGTCTGTGTGTCTGTGTGTCTGTGTGTCTGTGTGTCTGTGTGTCTGTGTGTCTGTGTGTCTGTGTGTCTGTGTGTCTGTGTGTCTGTGTGTCTGTGTGTCTGTGTGTCTGTGTGTCTGTGTCTGTGTCTGTGTCTGTGCCTGTGCCTGTGCCTGTGTCTGTGTCTGTGTGTGTGTGTGTGTGTGTGTCTGTCTGTCTGTCTGTCTGTCTGTCTGTCTGTCCGTCCGTCCGTCCGTCCGTCCGTCCGTCTGTCCGTCTGTCTGTCTGTCTGTCTGTCTGTCTGTCTGTCTGTCTGTCCGTCTGTCCGTCTGTCTGTCTGTCTGTCTGTCTGTCTGTGTGTCTGTGTGTCTGTCGGTCTGTTTCACCTTTCCAAGCTCCACCAATGATGTGACCATCACTATAGAATACGTTCGCTGTTCCCAAACCATTCTCCACATATCATCTATAGTAACGGCTTTGGGTCCTAGGAATAAAACAAATGAAATATATAAAAAAATTAATAGAAGTTAGATCCTTAATCTTTTTGTGAAAAATGGCTGACGAAGAGTCTCTTACCTTGACTTGCGATGTATGAATTTGGTTCAATTCCCTAAATTAGATAAATGAATAAATAAATAAAGAAAAAGTAGATTATTTTAGAAAACTTATAGATACCAAACGCCTAATACATTACACCAAGACATATTCCACCACATTACCACATGCACTACATGTATACGTACAACTCATCATTTTAACTACATCTCATATGCAAACGCTACCACTTAGGAAGCACATATGACTATGAATTTACAACCTTAGCTCCCCATCTGAGCCTCAGTAGCTCAATGGTCAGAGCACGGTTGTCAGAGCGTCTAAATATTTGGTCATTAGAAGGTTGAAGGTTTGATCCCTGTCTGGGGCTTCTAAACATTTTCTGAGTATTTGAGCTTGATGAACGTCTACCAAACGTCTGTTTCATTACACCAAGCTCTCAAACGTACCACATGCACTACATGTATATACGTACAACTCATCATTTTAACTACATCTCATATGCGAACGCTACCTCTTAGGAAACACATATGACTATGAATTTACAACCATAGTTCTCCATCTGAGCCTCAGTAGCTCAATGGTTAGAGCGTTTAACTGGTTATTAGAAGGTTGAAGGTTCGAACCCTGTCTGGGGCTCAGAAACGTTTTCTGAGTAGTTGAGCTTGATGAACGTCTACCAAACGTTTGTTACATTTCACCAAGCTCACAAACGCAACAAATACGTGTTTTTGAGTGGTAAAATGTTTGTATATTTCTAGGAGATCTCATCGCAATTCTTCGAAGAGTGCCATGGATGTTGACAAGGATAATGCTGGGTTAAGGATTAAGCCCTAATCAAACGAGAACGCAAGTCATCGCAAGTTAGCTTACGATGACTTGAAATGCCACCAGTCAAACATCGGCACAAGTCGTCGCAAGTTCTGCACTTCCGCTAGTTCCCACGCCTTTTCGGAAGTTCTCATGGTAGTTTCTACGGCGTCGGAGCACGAAAGACTTTCATCGACTTGTGTCTTGTGTTCAAACAACCCGCAAGCTCTCGCAAGTTGAAGAAAACTTGCGATGAAATTTGAACAAGATCAAATTAGTCGCAAGCTAACACAACGTGGTTAAGCACCACAAGTGATCTCAAGCTGGTGGTCAAACGGGCTTTACATTACACCAAGCTCGCAAACGTACCACATGCACTACACACGTAAAAATCTCACAGCTTGTCAACAGGATGTGTTCGCAACAGGCTTGTAGCAAGGCTGGGAACAATTGTAACAATGCTGTTCATTCAAGAAGCTGCTACAACCTTGTTAGCATCAACCTGTTAACAACTTGTTAAGTGCAGAGCGATAACAGGTTGTTGGAACAACTTGTCATCAGTCTGTTGGAGTCATCAGCCTTGTTACAAGTTGTTAACATTACCTGTTACAGATATGTTAACAGACTGAGACAGCAAGTGCGAACACATGACGGTGACAGCCTGTTGAACAGCCTTGTAACAACTTGCGTGTTACTTGTGTACATGTATACGTACAACTCTTAAGCCCCGCACAGACGACCAAGTTTTCCTTGACAAGTTTTTCCTTGACAAGTTTTATTTGTTCGTGTGCACGACACAAATTGACAAGGTTTTCCTTGACAAGGAGCTTTGTTCAAAAGCTGGCCATGCCAGCTTTTGAACAAGAAAAATTGTTCGTGTGTATAGTCGTCAAGGAAACCTTGACAAGATATTGCACAGTACGTCATTGGGCACTCATCTCCGAAGCTCATTACGTGATCATTGTCGTCAAGGAAAACTTGTGCAACCGTACACACGAGCAATTATAACTTGTCAAAGAAATTTGTTGGAGAACATTTGTTCATCGTACACACGAGCAAGGAAAGCCACCAAGGAACTTGTCAAGGAAAACTTGGTCGTCTGTGCGGGGCTTTAAGATAATCCCTAAACCACTTTAACTCACATCAATAAAGCTGGCATTAATATAATCACTATTTTCGTCGCCTGAAAGAACTACTCGTGAATGGTCATCTAAGAAAAACAAAAAAATGTCATTTATTCAGTATTTTTAAAATTAAACTTTTGTTTTCTTTTTACATCATTTTGAGTATTTTTATTACATAAGATAAAATAAATCAAACGGAATAAAAATAGCAATAAAAAGAATTTAAAAGTATCGAATTATTCTTTGTTCTTACAAGTAACAATGTTTCCATATCGATTGTTCTTCTTGTTCAAAGGTCTCTTAGCAATATCCCAACTTGCTTCAGAAGTTCTAGGCAATTCCTGTAAAGATAAAGGATTTTAATAATTCATTTTAACTACAAAAATATTAGTGTGTAGGCTGTGCTGTGTAGGCAGTGTTTTGGATAGAGCAAAGTGAAAAGATGGTAAACTGCTGAGATTAGTTTTAATAACGAAATACTGACGTTTCAAGCAGAGCCCTTCATCAGAGTGAAAACTAGAGTGCTGTGTAGACAGTGTTTTAGATAGAGCAAAGTGAAAAGATGGTAAACTGCATGAGAATAGTTTTAATAACGAAATACTGACGTTTCGAGCAGAGTCCTTCATCAGAGTAAAAAGTAGAGTGTTGTGTAGGCAGTGTTTTAGATAAAGGAAATTCAAAAGATTGTAAACTGCTGAGAATAGTTTTGATAACAAAATACTGACGTTTCAAACTGTCGTTGTCGTTGTCGTTGTCGTTGTCCATGTCCATGTCCATGTCCATGTCCATGTCCATGTCCATGTCCATGTCCATGTCCATGTCCATGTCCATGTCCCTGTCCCTGTCCCTGTCCCTGTCCCTGTCCCTGTCCCTGTCCCTGTCCCTGTCCCTGTCCCTGTCCCTGTCCCTGTCCCTGTCCCGGTCCCGGTCCCCGTCCCCGTCCCCGTCCCCGTCCCCGTCCCCGTCCCCGTCCCCGTCCCCGTCCCCGTCCCCGTCCCCGTCCCCGTCCCCGTCCCCGTCCCCGTCCCCGTCCCCGTCCCCGTCCCCGTCCCCGTCCCCGTCCCCGTCCCCGTCCCCGTCCCCCGTCCCCGTCCCCGTCCCCGTCCCCAGTCCCCGTCCCCGTCCCCGTCCCCGTCCCCGTCCCCCGTCCCCGTCCCCGTCCCCGTCCCCGTCCCCGTCCCCGTCCCCGTCCCGTCCCCGTCCCCGTCCCCGTCCCCCGTCCCCGTCCCGTCCCCGTCCCCGTCCCCCGTCCCCGTCCCCGTCCCCGTCCCCGTCCCCCGTCCCGTCCCCGTCCCCGTCCCCGTCCCCGTCCCCCGTCCCCGTCCCCGTCCCCGTCCCCGTCCCCGTCCCCGTCCCGTCCCCGTCCCCCGTCCCCGTCCCCGTCCCCGTCCCCGTCCCGTCCCCGTCCCCGTCCCGTCCCCGTCCCCGTCCCCGTCCCCGTCCCCGTCCCCGTCCCCGTCCCCGTCCCCGTCCCCGTCCCCGTCCCCGTCCCCGTCCCCGTCCCCGTCCCCGTCCCCGTCCCCGTCCCCGTCCCCGTCCCCGTCCCCGTCCCCGTCCCCGTCCCCGTCCCCGTCCCCGTCCCCGTCCCCGTCCCCGTCCCCGTCCCCGTCCCCGTCCCCGTCCCCGTCCCCGTCCCCGTCCCCGTCCCCGTCCCCGTCCCCGTCCCCGTCCCCGTCCCCGTCCCCGTCCCCGTCCCCGTCCCCGTCCCGTCCCCGTCCCCGTCCCCGTCCCCGTCCCCGTCCCCGTCCCCGTCCCCGTCCCCGTCCCCGTCCCCGTCCCCGTCCCGTCCCCGTCCCCGTCCCCGTCCCCGTCCCCGTCCCCGTCCCCGTCCCGTCCCCGTCCCCGTCCCCGTTCCCCGTCCCCGTCCCCGTCCCCGTCCCGTCCCCGTCCCCGTCCCCGTCCCCGTCCCCGTCCCCGTCCCCGTCCCCGTCCCCGTCCCCGTCCCCGTCCCCGTCCCCGTCCCCGTCCCCGTCCCCGTCCCCGTCCCCGTCCCCGTCCCCGTCCCCGTCCCCGTCCCGTCCCCGTCCCCGTCCCCGTCCCCGTCCCCGTCCCCGTCCCCGTCCCCGTCCCCGTCCCCGTCCCCGTCCCCGTCCCCGTCCCCGTCCCCGTCCCCGTCCCCGTCCCCGTCCCCGTCCCCGTCCCCGTCCCCGTCCCCGTCCCCGTCCCTGTCCCTGTCCCTGTCCCTGTCCCTGTCCCTGTCCCTGTCCCTGTCCCTGTCCTTGTCCCTGTCCCTGTCCCTGTCCCTGTCCCTGTCCCTGTCCTTGTTGTCCTTGTACCTCGTATTCCTTTTTAAACTCCTCTTCCTCATTAGCTTTCATTTCGTTAACATAATGAGCAAACTCTGCAATAGCTATGGGAACATGAGCTTTCTTGGGCGAAACACCTGGACAAAAAAGACCATAAATAAATTAACAAGACGCCTGCTCAGGCGTTCACGCGGACTACTGATTTCTGACAGCTTGGCGTAGCCTGTGCGTACTCTAGCAATACTATATGGCAATGCATAATTGCATAGATTGTGACAAATTAAATCTATGGTCTTGTATGAACTGCAGCAGTGCAGGAAGCGCCGACCGTTTGCTAATGTAAAATGTAAACAACAAGGCCATTTTTTCGAAAAGTAAACAACGGATCTAATATATTTGGTAGACAAAACCTATAGTGTCGGATTCGGCAGATTCAAGTATTCGGTGCTTATTATTATACTTGCATTTTGTAGTTGTTGGACTAAGCAGCAAGGCCAGGGCCAACATGTTTCGAAATAGCTCGTCATATTTTACGTACAATCCTGGACAAAAGTGCTTTGGACACCATGCGAAAATCGTCAAAATCGGCAGAGTGGCCCAACAATTTTGCCAGGATCGGTCTGAAAATGATGAATTTATAAGTTTTCAATAAAACACAGCTTTTTAACTTTGTAACATTGCAAAAGATATACAGTTAAATAATAAAGAGCTCCCGTCTCTGCTCCCCCTTACCCCTTCAATGGGGAAGGGTTCACTGGAGCAGAGTCTCTGCAGAGTTGCCACGGCACGTGTACCACCCGCACGAGTGCTCTAATTTTATTTGCATATTCACCAAACCTTCTATACTCCACAAACAATCTGTTGTTCATGCATGTGGGTGCGTATTTGTATCATTTTGGAAAAAACTGCGCAGAATCGCGGCGTCCAAATGGTTTTTTTCTTTGATTGTAGGTCTACCGCGATCGGCGTGTCCAGTTGGTGTTCAGTAGAGATATCGCCTACACGCGTAAAAACGCACAACTTGTTCACGGTTGTCAACAGCCGTGAACAATGTTGTGCTGCTCGCCGTGAACAAGTTGTCAACAAGTTGTTCACTTATGGTTCGAACAACTTGTTCACGGATAAATCAACAGTCATGAACAAGTTGTTCCAACAGCACATTTTTATAGCCAACAACGTTGTTCGCACATGATACAACATGTTGTAACAGCATGACGAAATAACAACGATGAACAACAATGTTACAACAATGGTGAACATGGTTGATGTATCAACACGTTCTTCGGTTGTTACAGCATGCGTGAACAACGGTTGTTGTTTCATCAAGCTGTAACAACTTGTTGAAACAATGTTCTCAAATTCATTAATAATTCATGAGAATTTTACTCAATTAGACAGCTCCATTCCGTCACGTGAATGGGCTGTGAAACACGGTAAAGCACTGCATCAAACACTAGTGTTTGATCTGTTTCTTCATCAAACACTAGTGTTTCATTTATGTTAATTAAACAGGAAACACGATACGATTGAGTAAAATAGTATCACAAAACATCCACAAGTCCCACAACGGTGGCTCATTGGTTCATTGTCTTTCATTTGAGAAGCCATTTCAAAAACTCGTTCTGCGTGTTTGATCACGGTATCAAAACACGAGAAAGCTAATAAATCTCTCGGGGCTTCGCCCCTCGAGATTCATTAGCTTTCTCGTGTTTTGATACCGTGATCAAACACTTGAACTCGTTTTTGAAATAGTACTTGAACAATGTTGTTCATTTATCAATGTTGTTCACATATGTCAACAAGTTGTTACAGCATTGTTCAGGCAACAATGCTGCAACAAAGATTTTTACGCGTGTAGTTTATGATCCTCTCAATCTTCATGCTTATTGAATCAACATACCAGTTTCATTCGAGTAGACCACATCGTTTGAAGCATTATTTACCCTGACCACAGGCTCGCCATCAGGATTATCCATGACATTTTCAAACGCAACAACTACTTCAGCATTATCCTTGTCAACATCTATGGCGCTCTTCGAATAATTGCGATGAAATCTCCTAGAAAAATACAAACATTTTACCACTCAAAAACACTTCTCAGTAACACGTTTTTCTAACGTGAGGTGTGATACGTATACATGTAGTGTATGTGGTACGTTTGAGAGCTTGGTGTAATGGAACAGACGTTTGGTGGACGTTCATCAAGCTCAAATACTCAGAGTTAGAGTTAGAGAGTGGGAGAGTGAAAGTTAGAGAGTTAGAGAGTTAAAGAGTTAGAGAATTTGAGTGAGAGTTTGAGTTAGGGAGATAGAGAGATAGAGAGTTAGGGAGATAGAGAGTTAGGGAGATAGAGAGTTAGAGTGTTAGAGTGTTAGAGAGTTAGAGAGTTAGAGAGTTAGAGTGTTAGAGCGTTAGAGCGTTAGAGCGTTAGAGTGTTAGAGTGTTAGAGCGTTAGAGCGTTAGAGCGTTAGAGCGTTAGAGCGTTAGAGCGTTAGAGCGTTAGAGCGTTAGAGCGTTAGAGCGTTAGAGCGTTAGAGTGTTAGAGTGTTAGAGTGTTAGAGTGTTAGAGTGTTAGAGTGTTAGAGTGTTAGAGTGTTAGAGGGTTAGAGTGTTAGAGTGTTAGAGCGTTAGAGCGTTAGAGCGTTAGAGCGTTAGAGCGTTAGAGCGTTAGAGCGTTAGAGCGTTAGAGCGTTAGAGCGTTAGAGCGTTAGAGTGTTAGAGTGTTAGAGTGTTAGAGTGTTAGAGTGTTAGAGTGTTAGAGTGTTAGAGTGTTAGAGTGTTAGAGTGTTAGAGAGTTAGAGTGTTAGAGTGTTAGAGTGTTAGAGTGTTAGAGTGTTAGAGTGTTAGAGTGTTAGAGTGTTAGAGTGTTAGAGTGTTAGAGCGTTAGAGCGTTAGAGCGTTAGAGCGTTAGAGCGTTAGAGTGTTAGAGTGTTAGAGCGTTAGAGCGTTAGAGCGTTAGAGTGTTAGAGTGTTAGAGTGTTAGAGTGTTAGAGTGTTAGAGTGTTAGAGTGTTAGAGTGTTAGAGTGTTAGAGTGTTAGAGTGTTAGAGTGTTAGAGTGTTAGAGTGTTAGAGCGTTAGAGCGTTAGAGCGTTAGAGCGTTAGAGTGTTAGAGTGTTAGAGTGTTAGAGCGTTAGAGCGTTAGAGCGTTAGAGCGTTAGAGCGTTAGAGTGTTAGAGTGTTAGAGTGTTAGAGTGTTAGAGAGTTAGAGTGTTAGAGAGTTAGAGTGTTAGAGTGTTAGAGTGTTAGAGCGTTAGAGTGTTAGAGTGTTGGAGCGTTAGAGCGTTAGAGTGTTAGAGTGTTAGAGAGTTAGAGTGTTAGAGCGTTAGAGCGTTAGAGAGTTAGAGAGTTAGAGTGTTAGAGTGTTAGAGAGTTAGAGCGTTAGAGTGTTAGAGTGTTAGAGAGTTAGAGTGTTAGAGAGTTAGAGTGTTAGAGAGTTAGAGTGTTAGAGAGTTAGAGCGTTAGAGTGTTAGAGTGTTAGAGTGTTAGAGAGTTAGAGTGTTAGAGTGTTAGAGCGTTAGAGCGTTAGAGCGTTAGGGTGTTAGAGTTAGAGTTAGAGTTAGAGTTAGAGTTAGAGTTAGAGTTAGAGTTATAGTTAGAGTTAGAGTTAGAGTTAGAGTCAGAGTCAGAGTTAGAGTCAGGGTTAGAGAGTTAGAGAGTTAGAGAATTAGAGAGTTAGAGAATTGGAGAGTTAGAGAGTTGGAGAGTTAGAGAGTTAGAGAGTTGGAGAGTTTAGAGAGTTAGGTAGTTAGAGAGTTAGAGAGGTCAAGCCTTCAACCTTCTAATGACCAGATAGACACTCTAACCATTGCGCAACTAAGTGGTAGCGTTTGCATATGAGATGTAGTTCAAATGATAAGTTGTACGTATACATGTAGTGTATGTGGTACGTTTGTGAGTTTGGTGTAATGGAACAGACGTTTGGTAGACGTTCATCAAACTCAAATACTCTGAACCTGTAACCTTCTAATGACCAGTTAGACGCTCTAACCATTGAGCTATACTGAGGCTCTGATGGAGAGCTAAGGTTGGAAATTCATTCCAAAGAAATATAGCTTTTGCATATAAGATGTAGTTTAAATGACGAGTTGTACGTATACATGTAGTGTATGTGGTACGTTTGGTGAGCTTGGTATAATGTAAGGCGCTGTTTACATGAAGAGGACTGACAGTCCAATCGGATCGAAAAACGCGAGTGAAGTCAATCCAGGCACATGTTTACTTGGAGAATCCGATCTGCTTGGAACTTTGTTTTCGTTTTTGGAACACTATTTTCTGTGCTTCCCTCAATGTCTGCCATTTAGCACGACACGCACTAACTTCACTCATGCGTATCAAGTCATTTTCAAGTCAAACCGTGTTTAGATGAATCAGATTGGAGAAATTCAAGTCGATCCTTGCCTGAATCTTAAGTCAATCCACTCCACTGCGTGGATTGACTTCAGCCATCCGTTTCGATCAGATCGGAAACTTTCAATCTTCTTCATGTAAACATAACAAGGAGAAACAACATGCGTTGATTTGAACACTCAATCCGCTTCATGTAAACACTAAACAGGGTCGAACAGACGTTTGGTATACGTTCATCAAGCTCAAATACTCAGAAAATGTTTCTGAGCCCCAGACAGGGTTCAAACCTTCAACTTTCTAATGACCAGTTAGACGTTCTAACCATTGAGCTACTGAGGTTCAGATGGAGAGCTAAAGTTGTAAATTCATAGTCAATATGATAAGTTGTACGTATACATGTAGTGTATGTGGTACGTTTGCGAGCTTGGTGTAATGAAACAGACGTTTGGTAGATGTTCATCAAGCTCAAATACTCAGAAAATATTTCTGTGTCACAGACAGGGATCCAACCTGCAACCTTCTAATGACCAGTTAGACGCTCTAACCAGTCAAGCATTGAGGCTTGGATAAAAAGCGACGGTTGTAAATTCTGGAAGCACGGGTGGTGTGTGCTGTTAGCGCGCTGCCTCTCACTGCAGTCCAAAGTTAAGCCCGGTTGGATGGGGTTAGCACTTGGATGGGTGACCGCTTGGGAATAATGACTCCGTTCTCGAGCTTGCGACTCATGTGAGTAGAGTTGTAGTTGATCTCTTCTGTGCTTCGAGGGTTTTCTAGTTTTCCTCCCTCCGTCAAACAACACTTACATCTTAAGGTCTTTCTACACGGTACGATTGTCGGATACGATTGTCATCGTGATGTATGTGATTCAGCGCCAATCGTGTAAACGACGTTTTTCGACATTCACCATCGAATCATGAACAAGAATTGTGTCACGTACACAAAATTCCATACGCCAGAATGACAATCGTATACAACAATCCGTATCATGTAGATAGGCCCTTAGCTGTGATCCTAGAACCCAAACCGACTACGCGGCCAAGCTCGTGGCGGAAACGAAAGGCCTAGAAACTAGGCTACTGTGATTCGTGGTCTGAACTGTGTCGTATGGCGGCTGCTTGGAGCGCCTTTGATATGCCTCGACACGGCCACGTTGATCTGAGTCCTTCGTAATTCAACCACTGGCTGCGAGTAAGGATGAAAATAGCCCCAATGCTTTACCTTTAAACTCATAGTCATATGCGCTTCTTAAGTGGCCAGAGTTGGAAGAAAAGCTGCGGGTATGCGGATACCACCCGGAGGAAGGTTTACTTTAGTGAGGAAGGTTTAAAGTGAAAACACGCGAAACAACACATTCGGTAATCTGAGAAAGTTACAATTGATCAAGCAAGGTGTCGAGAAGAAATGCGATTTGCAGCAAAACATTGGCTAACCAACAATTATGCAGCACTGGCAGTGGCAGCAGTTACATGTGCGAGACATGTACGCTGATGTCTGCTGTGATGTCTGTATCTTCGCAGCAGTCGAGGGTAGTTGGCAGGCTATCAGTCAGCAGCGGTCAGTTATTAGTCGCTATTGTAGTATGCCAAAGCTTACCTAGGAAAACCTAGAAAACCAAGGTACTGCAAAAGTCACGCAGTATTTATGAACGTTGCAAAACACAAAATTCTCGCTATATTTTGAGGAAGGTTATCTAAATTTAAAAACCCATCCGGAGGAAGGTTGAATACTTTTTCCAACTCTGTAAGTGGCAGCGTTTGCATATGACATGCAGTTAAATTGAAGTTATGTACATGAAAAGTATTCGTGTAAGAAGGAGGGGAGTTCATGTATCAGTTCTATAATTATATTTAGTCATTTGATTGTGGTAAGAAACTCTATACAAACAATTGCTCTACCTTTTCCAAACTATAATTCCAACGATTACCGAAAGAATAACAGCTGCAGCCACAGCAGCAATAATTGCAATTAAAGTACCATTGTCATTACCATCACCAGGAGGAGTGCCAACATCTCCATAAAATATAGAATTATCAAAGATTGCGCGTCAAATTTATTTCTATTTGATTTATATGATACATGAAAACAATTGTAATATTTCCTTTCGTCCCTACGCCAATGGGTCTGTCTGTTCGTCAGTTCGTTCGTTGGTTCATTGGTCTATCCTCAACATTACCATCACCACCACCATCATAATCACCACCATCATAATGACCACCATCATCACCATCATTATCATCATCTTCACCATCATCATCAACATCACTATCACATCATCATCATCACCATCATCACCATAATCACCATCATCACCATCATCATCACCATCATCATCACCATCATCATCACCATCATCATCACCATCATCATCATCATTATCACCATCATCATCATCATCATCACCATAATCACCATAATCACCATAATCACCATAATCACCATCATCACCATCATCATCATCACCACCATCATCATCATCACCATCATCATCATCATCACCATCACCATCACCACCATCATCATCACCACCACCATCATCATCATCACCATCACCATCATCATCACCATCACAACTACTACCATCACCATTATCACTATCACCATTATCACTATCACCATCACCATCATCACTACTACCATCACCATCATCACCATTACCATCACCAACAACATCATTACCATCACCATCATCATCTTTACCATCACTATCACAATCACAATCATCGTCATCACTACCACTACCACCACCATCACCACTACTACCATCATTACCACCACCTACTACCATCACCATCACAATCATTACCACCATCAACATCATTACCATCACCATTACCATTACCATCACCATCAATCACCATCATTACCATCAATCACCATCATCATCACCATCCCATTTCTATGTGAGTAATTATTCTTATAAAGATTACCTTCGGGAACACCAAATGATTCGCTCCAATACGAAGGAAACTGTGTCTATAAAAACAAGAAAATAACTGTAAATAATATGATACACCTATATTTCATTTTTCTGACAGATGCGTTAAATCCTTTATTCAAATGATTGGTCTGTCTGCCTGTCTGTCTGTCTGTCTGTCCCGCCCGGCCGCCCGCCCGCCCGCCCGCCCGCCCGCCCGCCCGCCCGCCCGCCCGCCCGCCCGCCCGCCCGCCCGCCCGCCCGCCCGTCCTTCCGTCCTTCCGTCCGTCCTTCCGTCCGTCCTTCCGTCCGTCCTTCCGTCCGTCCGTCCGTCCGTCCGTCCTTCCGTCCGTCCTTCCGTCCGTCCTTCCGTCCGTCCTTCCGTCCGTCCTTCCGTCCGTCCTTCCGTCCGTCCTTCCGTCCGTCCTTCCGTCCGTCCTTCCGTCCGTCCTTCCGTCCGTCCTTCCGTCCGTCCTTCCGTCCGTCCTTCCGTCCGTCCTTCCGTCCGTCCTTCCGTCCGTCCTTCCGTCCGTCCTTCCGTCCGTCCTGCCGTCCGTCCTGCCGTCCGTCCTTCCGTCCGTCCTTCCGTCCGTCCTTCCGTCCGTCCTTCCGTCCGTCCTTCCGTCCGTCCTTCCGTCCGTCCTTCCGTCCGTCCTTCCGTCCGTCCTTCCGTCCGTCCTTCCGTCCGTCCTTCCGTCCGTCCTTCCGTCCGTCCTTCCGTCCGTCCTTCCGTCCGTCCTTCCGTCCGTCCTTCCGTCCGTCCTTCCGTCCGTCCTTCCGTCCGTCCTTCCGTCCGTCCTTCCGTCCGTCCTTCCGTCCGTCCTTCCGTCCGTCCTTCCGTCCGTCCTTCCGTCCGTCCTTCCGTCCGTCCTTCCGTCCGTCCTTCCGTCCGTCCTTCCGTCCGTCCTTCCGTCCGTCCTTCCGTCCGTCCTTCCGTCCGTCCTTCCGTCCGTCCTTCCGTCCGTCCTTCCGTCCGTCCTTCCGTCCGTCCTTCCGTCCGTCCTTCCGTCCGTCCTTTCCGTCCGTCCTTCCGTCCGTCCTTCCGTCCGTCCTTCCGTCCGTCCTTCCGTCCGTCCTTCCGTCCGTCCTTCCGTCCGTCCTTCCGTCCGTCCTTCCGTCCGTCCTTCCGTCCGTCCTTCCGTCCGTCCTTCCGTCCGTCCTTCCGTCCGTCCTTCCGTCCGTCCTTCCGTCCGTCCTTCCGTCCGTCCTTCCGTCCGTCCTTCCGTCCGTCCTTCCGTCCGTCCTTCCGTCCGTCCTTCCGTCCGTCCTTCCGTCCGTCCTTCCGTCCGTCCTT